>CAXKVY010002023.1:0-27252 GCA_964058915.1 Tetropium fuscum | reverse complement strand
GTGGCCGGATTTGCGTGTACCTTCTTCCGTTGTTTGCCATGTTACCAGTTAAATTTAAGGGCCCGGTAGACATTTTAGTTTTCACAGTCCGTTGATAATATCGGACTTAAAGCATATATTACCTGGTGGCAGTACCAACTGTCTAATAAAAACTCCTTGGGCAGCATCGCCGAAGTCTTAGCAGGGCGCGACTTCGGGTGCTCACCATTGACCCTAAGGGTGTGCGCGTTACAATATGAAGAAGATAATATATGAATAAGAAAATATATGAAGAATGATGAAGACTCTTTAATTTATCATTTATTATCATCAGAATATTCATATCATAATACTCTCCAAAAGGCATACTGGGTAAAATTACGTGCGAAAATTTGTCTCTACCTCGCGGTCTACTACTCCAAACGAAATATAACAAGATAAACAAAAGTTTTAGGTTATCTACTTTACAGTCTTTCTAATACGTATGTGTAGTCAACGATCGGTAACCCTGACCTACACAATGTTTCTCATGGGCGTAGATTTTTTTTTCTTAGGGGGTTGAAAGTAGAAGATTTTTAATGCATATTTTCAACACTACAGCTGATATTGGATGCAAGTTTCCACACCACTTATGACGTATTGCTTTCAGCGCGTTACCATTGTTTAGTGGGTGGTTCGCCAGTAGCCATATTTCCCATAAGAAACAAAAATAAATATGTACAAAACAGCTAAGTAGCTCTGAAATTTGTATGAAAAATGTATTTAGTGAATTTATTACAGATGAGGAATTTGACATTATAGGACTATCTAAGACTTGGCTTAACCCAAGCGTGCCTGATGCTGGTTTTTCGATTGCTGGTTACAATCTGGTAAGAAGGGATACTCGTGGTGGGGGCGTTGCTTTTTATATTAGGAATTCCATTAAGTTTAAACTGATCAAAATTCAAGATACTGAAGACTGTCCTTTAGAACAACTCTGGCTTAGCCTGAAAATTGGTAGGAAAAAAAATTGTGTTGGGTCTATATACAGGCCGCCCAAGTCTAATGTTCCGAACTGTATACATGCTCTAGAAAATATATTAACTACTATTATTCCAGACTTTGATTATATTATTTTCGGTGGGGACGGTGGGCACTCGTAATGCCGCGTTATGTCGATGGATATAGGCAGAGACCGCATATGCTGGACAAGCTGACAATATATTATTTTGTATATTATGCTCACGGGCATGCCCATCGGTAACCTTTTCGTATAGCTCCTATGTGTCCGGCGAGGTTCGAGTGATGTAACGTCCACGATTCGCGCCCTTCAGCCCCTAATTGGTGATTGGTGTAACAAAGTCCCATGATGAATGATTAAGATTTCACTGTTTTCAGTTTAGATCACAGTTGTCTTGCGCAGATACAAGATACAATACCCGGTAGAGTATGTGGATTTAGTTTTTCGCTCGATTTTTCGGCTTTTCGTCTTGTCGGTCGCGATTGACGTGATTTGATTAGGTACCTACTTACCTTACATATTTCAATATTTCTTATCCTATTCGTATTTTGTTTTTTGCGATGTAAACAACGAAATATTGGTTTTTAAAAAAATATTTAACAATCTAATAAAATATATTTTATTTATTCCAATTTGTTTATGCCATCAGTAATTCGTGAATAAATATTATTATTTACAAAAGCTCAAATTCCAAAAATCATTCTTGTGAAACCCTGTAATTTTGTGTAAATTTTGAGGTGCCAGGAAAACGCGTGACCTTGAAAATTTTAAAAATTTTCACCATTAAACCTTCGCAGACCAAACTTATTATCAAGATTAAATTTGTCTGCCCTACCTGATACTTTAGTCACGAGCCGCCACTGGTATATGATTGATTTTGATGCATCTGTATAATCCGAACACATATCCACCAAATCATCCTTGTCGCGATGAGAGTGATCTCTCTGTATGCAGTAATTTACTCATAAAGTAACATCTACCGATCGGTAGTGCCTACATTTTGCAATATTTTCCATCGTCCGCCGATATTATATTGTACCACAATCACATTAAAACAGCACTATATATATATATATATATATATATATATATATATATATATATATATATATATATATATATATATATATATATATATATATATATATATTTACATCTTGCAGTAGCTAGGTCCTCCTCATAAAAAGCAGCAATCAGTCATCCACCAGAAAGAGTGAATATATATAAAATTTTCTTCATGTATATTACATATTACCTTACACTGATCACACATCTGCCAAAATTATTAATTTTAATTTTTTTATTTACATATAAGTTCTATATTTAGGTCCTCCGACTAAACCACTATATTTGAGTCAACCGGCTGCATATTCACCTGATCACTTCGCAGCTATTGGTCTTCCGATATGTACATAGTATACAAACTACAGTGGATCGGACATCCGTCAGTGTTGCCGGATCTTCTTTCATTGTCAACAGCAGTCGTGTACATAATGATATTATGTACATATATAATATTTCTTCAGTATGCACTAAAGTCGCGCATCTATCGAATATATTATATGTTATATTGATGATTAAAAGCTGAGACAGCTGATGATAATATGATAATGATAATGATAGCTGATGTATTATTACATCAGCATAGGCTACTTTTATTTAAAAAATAAATAGGGTTCCGCGCCAAAAAAATTAAATCCATGAAATTGTGAACAAAATCCGATCTCCGAAACGGCTGGGCCGATTTTGACGAGACTTTCACTGGCATATAACTGCTGTATTAAGGAGTATAGTGGAGTGTAGTTTTAAATTTCCGAATGTCACAATTCAGGCGGCTGGCGGCAAAGAGTAGAGGATAAACATACAGCTATAAAAACCTTTGATGTTAGCCGACTGTATACTGAAAACAAATTGTGACACTCGGTAAACTAAAACTCCAGTCCACTATACCTTGGGCTACTTTTATTTTCATTTTTTTGTCTGTCTATATGTCTGTTTGTTCCGGCTAATCTCCGAAACGGCTCGACCGATTTTGACGGGACTTTCACTGGCAGATAGTTGATGCTATAAGCAGTAAGATGGGCTGCTTTTATTTTAGAAAAAGTACGGGTTATGTACAAAAAATAAAATCCTTGAAATTGTGAATAAAATCCGATCTCCGAAACGGCTGTACCGATTTTGACGGGACTTCCACTGGCAGATAGCTGAGGTTATAACGAGTAAGTTGGGCTGCTTATATTTTAGAAAAAGTATTAGGGTTATGTGCAAAAAAATAAAATCTTTGAAATTGTGAATAAAATCCGATCTCCGAAACGGCTGTACCGATTTTGACGGAACTTTCACTGGCAGATAGCTGATGTTATAAGGGGGAAGTTAGGCCACTTTCATTTTAGAAAAGGTATTAGGGTTATGTGCAAAAAAATAAAATCCTTGAAATTGTGAATAAAATCCGATCTCCGAAACGGCTGGACCGATTTTGACCGGACTTTCACTGGCAGATAGTTGATGTTGTGAGGAGTACCTTAGGCTACTTTTATTTTGAAATTTTTGTCTGTCTCTTTGTTCCGGCTAATCTCCGAAACGGATGGACCAAAAGTGACGTGACTTTCACTGACTAGCTGCTGTTAGAAGGAGTAACTTAGACTACTTTTATTTTAGAAAAATAATTAGGGTTCCGCGTAAAAAAATAAAAGCCATGATATTCTAAATAAAATCTATACAAATAAATAAAATTGGAGTGTCTGTAATGTCAAAAAAACAAAAGTACGGTATTTATAACAAAAACCAATTTTTATAATTTTGTTTGTAAAAAAATAAAATGAAATCCTGTCAAAAAAAAAATCCTTGAAATTGTGAATAAAATCCGATCTCCGAAACGGCTATACCGATTTTGACGGGACTTTCACTGGCAGATAGCCTGATGCTATAAGAAGTAATTACGCTACTTTTATTTTATAAAAAGAATTAGGGTTCGGCGGAAAAAAAATAAAATCCATGAAATTGTGAACAAAATCCGATTTAGATAGGGAAGTACAGGAAGAAGTAGTTTTCTTGAGTTAATTGTTGTTCATTGTGTACTGTATTCTTATTAATATTTTGCTCGTAATAAATCAAATGTGTTTAGGAACAATATTGCGTCTTCCAATTGTTATTTTTCATGCAGCAGTATGGTATTTTTGTGTACTCATTATTAAATTTTTATTAATTCATTTAAACCTCTATTTCTCAAAATAAATAATATAAAGTTTGCTATATTGCCGAACTCTGCATGAGAAGGCTTCACTAACTTTACTTTTCTCTGACTCTGGAAAGCTTTTCCAAACATCCGATTTTTGTTATTTATAATCCGGCGATTTAATTTCAAATACATAACTATATTTCAGCTGATAGATGTTAGTCGTCAGCAGCTTTCAATACTTCCACCCCTTACTAGTGCCTGGAATAGCTGCCCCGGGTTTAGGAGGCTTCTCCAGGCTACGCCTACTGAGGCATATGCGACCCTGCTAGGAGATTTTCAATTCTGGATAGCTGCCACGGCGTTGTTGATGCGACAGTGACGCTAACGCTTTTAAAAAATGCTCCGGACTCAAACAGCGGCCTGCGTGGATTTTCCGGGTGCTTTTCCGGAGTTGCCTGACTGGAGCGTCGGGACGCCGGTGAAATATTTTATTAGGTTACCATGAGTCGCACGAGGTGGCAATAGGAGGACGGGTTTCCACCCTCACCCTTTGTGTCTTACATACCTGGGGGAGTATATCGTGAATTACGTGTATCCACCCATTTATCGATTGGCATATTATGCTATTTATTACCAAAGCAAATTTATGGTGCATTTATAAAAGTATGCAGCAACTGTAAACTTAACCAGACTCGCTTACGATTACGCTTTTTTATTGCTGATGCTGCATACAGTTTTATTTTAATATTTCAGTTCATAATAACTGCTAGTACTGCTAGTATAGGATCTAGATCATATTATAATGCATATTAATATTAGTCTCTCTGATCACCATTGTAATAATTGCCAATTAAAAGTAGAAGTAGCGAAACATACCGGGTAATTTGGGGACCGGTGCTAGATTTACCAGCAGGCTAAGTAGGCTTAAGAGTTCTGTCTGCGGCCGTGAAAAACATGAAATCGTAGCCATATAACTGTAGCGTTATTAAAAAAGATTAGGTTATGAAATTTTAAAAATATATAGAGAAAAGTACAATCTGTGTCGCTGCGTGTGATATTTTTAAAAAAAGTAAATAGTTTTTTTTCTACGATTTTTTGAAATCGTTTAAATATGTAAATTCTAAGTATTTTTTATATATGTGGCTCTTTTACCGATTTTATCGTCATAGGAGCTGGCGGTATCTGCGATGAATTTGCGAGTCCGCTGTACGCGTATTCAGTGTGATTTGTGGCCCCGTTTTACGTGTATTATTATGGACAGCATTTAAATAACAGTATTACATGGTATTACAGTATTACATGGTATTAGGTACATACAACACCAAATGGTTGAATTATTATAATTCATATTAAGGCTATTTTATATAGCAGTATTTGATAAAAACACATAAAACCTTTGTCATTAAAATAGTTTATTTTTATTTGTTCATATATTCATATTATTGTTCATAGTTATTTTTGACTCAGTGAAACAGACAAAGGAATAAAAAATCAGTATTATTTCAGATTTTATTTAGAAATTGAAATACAATTAATTATTTTTATAAATTATTTTAAATAAAGTTAGTTTCAATACAATCTTGAAGAACTTTCATAGTCATGATAATCATAGTCATGGAAATAATATAATATAATATTTTGTTTTATTTATTTTCCTATATATGTGAAGGTATGTAAACACTATTTTCAATGTAGAATCGTGACGCCAATAGGTACTGAAACAATATAACAAACTAGATATATTATAAAAAAAGTCTCAGCTATTCCCAAATTTTAGATTATGTAGTTTCGCAACAACACAGCAAGGTACATTATGAACATTATAAACATTTTAAGTAAGGCATGAAGAACAGATTTTCATATTTTTTATTAGTTTGGCGACCAACCTGTATAATCCTCCGATTTAAATTTTTGTTAGGTTTAAGGTAAGTAGAATTTATACAAATTCTACTAGTTTATACAAATAGTAACTTTTGAATAGTGAGTGAATAGTGACTTTATACAAATAGTGACTTTTGTTGAAAAAAAATTAAAGTATTGGCCATTACCAGCAGTAGAAATTCATATTTAGGTTAAAAATATTCTCAGAAAAATGAACTCCTCGAACTTATAAAATATACACAGAACCTAATAGTAAGTTATTATTGTACAGCCAATATACAAATAAATATTTTGCAAATACTAGATAGATATGGTATAATTTAGATTTGCTGTAATATTTTATTTTTGAAATAATTTCTGTCATTATTAGTTCGCGAAAAAAAACTATAGGTACCCAGGCAGCATGGTGTCGTTATTATGACGTATTTATTTCGTCAGTTTTTAGGACATAAATACGTTAAAAGAACTACAAGAGAGACGTCAAAATGACGAGAAAAAGTCACAGCCAAATGACGTTTATTTGACGTTTAAATGACGTCATTAACTGATTATTGTAATAATGCTATATTCTATTAACTTATTGGAATATGCCACAAGTAAAAAAAAATAGTTGCTGGTCTTTGAAGTTTTGAAAAAATTTTCTGAATTTTTTCAAAAAATTTTGAAAATTTTTTTAGAATTTTTTAAAAAAATTAAACATTTTTTTAAATTTTTTCAAAAAATTTTGAAAATTTTTTATATTTTTTCAAAAAATTTTTTTAGAATTTTTTGAAAAAATTCTATTCAAAATTTTTTTAAAAAATTCTAAAAATTTGGCTGTGACTTTTTCTCGTCTTTTTGACGTCTTGTAGTTCTTTTAATTACAGAATTAGAATAGAATTTTATATCCTGTAAACAAGACCCAGAAGCATTTTTTTTTTTTTGAAAAAATTCTAAAAATTTTTTCAAAATTTTTTGAAGAAATTCAAAAAATTAATTATTGATAATAACATAATTATATAACATTAATTATTGTAGACAAATAAGAAATAAGTATAACGAAAGGGAGGGAAAATGATCGTCGATAATATGACGTCAAATTCATGACGTCCGAAGGATTAGTAACGTTAGATTAAAAAGGTACGTCTGAATGACGAGAAAAAAGCGACGACTTTTAAAGACGACATAGGAATGACGTCATATGTTCGGCCTCACATTGGTGACTTGACGTCTTAGACCTAAAATCACCTTAAAAGAACGTAATAATGGCGTCACCATGCTGCTTGGTTAGAGATACACGGCCAAAGAACAAAACATTTTTCTTCGCCGTATTTTTAGCTCGTGGGATTCAAATTTCATGGAAAAATCGTGGCATTTTATACTTTGTTTTATAATTTACTAATTATGTGTCTTTGATCAATCGGATCTGTGGATTCACCGTATGTATTTTAAACATGGCATTAGTAAAATAATAAAAATTAAATAAAATAATTTAGGTACAATGATGTACCTAAATCAATAAATTATCACATTGCTATCAAATGTAATTACCATATAATAAATAATGTACCTATATTATGTTGTGTATATACCACACAGCTTAAATAATAAATAAAATATTTAGAAATTAGTAAATAATTAAATAAAATATTTCAGGCACAGCATGTCAAATTTATCAAGAAAACGTAATTAATTTACGAACGTATAGGTAGGTATGTGTCGGATAAAAAATTAGAAAGGCATTCCATAACTATATTTTTTATTTCAACTGTATCGGCTTTTCTCAACATATTTGATTCGATATAATCAATTGATTTATAAAGTAATAGACTAGTAGCGTTGATTGAAGAAAAATCCTTCAATCAACCCTAGTAGTCGTTGATAGAAGGAATTCACTCAGGCAACGCTAGTAGTAAAGTAGGCATTTGCCTAATTTGTAAATAAATATGTAATTCTTTTCAAGCTGCAATGAAAGTTACATTCATACCTCATATTATATTTACCTTCTTGGCAAAACCAATTTTTCTAGGAACACTAATTCTAAGTCTATGCTTTTTTCTTCTTTTATAGTCCATGGTTGTTTCACTATTTTCGCTAGTAAACGCAAATAATCACTCACAGTAACTAAATACCCTCCAAATAATTTAATAGATACCTACTATACACGAGGCTCAGTTCAACCCTGAGTAAAATCACCATAGTGGCGTTGACCAACAGCAGAACAGCGAACGGATAATAAACTCCACCTCCCGCTACTGTAATTTCAAAAGAATTTACTCCTGCACCTGTTGTGTGCTTTGCAGACTGAACTCTTAAGCCTAGGGCGGCAAAGAGCACCGATTTTTTTAGATTTCTGTAAGACGATTTTCTGATGTGTAGATATCTCCACAAGACACCTTTCCGATGACTTTCCCCCCTTCTCTTTCATTGTACATTCAACGGGTACCGCAAATAAGGCACGAGACAACAAGTTTTACGCCGCTTGCAAAAAATATTAGGTCGTGATTTGAGAAGCTCTATGTTGTGTGAAGTAAGTGAACCGATCACATACGACGACATTATCGATGATTTTGCCAACAAAAAATCGTGCAAAAAGGTATTGTAATAAACTTTAATAAGTTAATTGAAATTATTAGTTTTTAACTGTTTGTAAGCGCAATAATAGTTATTTGTGTGCAGTGGCGGCTCGTGACTAAAGCATCAGGTAGGGCAGACAAATTTGGTATTGATATTAAATTTGGTCCGCGAATCATTAAGAGCCATGCATACCGAACTGAAAAGTCCATGCTCTTCGGTGGGGTAAGACGAGGCATCACGCGAGAGGCGGAGCTAGACCGGCGAATAGGACTTAACAGGGTCGGACTCTATTGTCTAGAGTGCACTACAATTACCTACCTATCTATTTGGCGGTATTGTATTGTCTGATCAGTGTTGTTTATAGTGTTGTTACGGTCACTTTTGGTAGTTAACCATTTTGTGATCCGAAATTTATTTTAGGTGTATGGGACCCTTACGTTTGCATATTTATGTATAAAGTCGCACATTACTTTCATTAATCAATTACATTTACCAATACAGTACACTTATTAGTTCCTTTGGCATCGATCGATACTCCCTGTATCTATGGGTGCGCCTTTTAATGTTTTGTGGTTAACGCCAGCAGTTTTGTGTCGCTACTCTAGAGCCACAAATTTATGTTAAAACTTTGTGACATCTTTACTTGCTTCCGCCCTTTTTGTGAAGCGTTCGCTGAATAGAGTGGCCGCTCGGGTTAATTTAAAAAGTTTTTGTGAATTTTCCTAATTAAATAACGTCGTTGTACGTTCCGACATAACGGGATAATATAGGGAAGTCACTATTGATGTGTTGAGATTTGGATGAGTTTGCACATACCACATTCGTGGGATTATATAAGCTGTTAAATATACGGGAGCCCGCTACGAGGTAAGAGCCATTTTCTTTTTCTTGAAACCACGTGGTCACATTTTATTTTCCTATTTTGTATTCTCTAGAGCCTGCTGTATCGCTGTCGATAGTTAATCAAGGGTCATCTTTTTGAAGCCGTTCTGCCAACGCTTTAAGTTTTGGCCATGTAAGATACGCCACCTTTACCTTTACCTTTACTTTACATTTACCTCCACCTGCAACTTTAATTTCACCTACGACCTTCATACCACCTTCTTTCGTATTTGTTTCGTTGGAACAACTATGTAAGAACCTAACCTTTGGGAAAACCTCTTGAAGTCCATCGACCCCTGTTGTATCGGAACATAGAGTGACAGGACCTTCGAGTGGAAGTTCTGTATCACAGATAAGTGTAGTTTTAAGAATCTTAAAAAGGGAATACACCCTGGTCTGTTTGATTTGACACTACGTGTGCATGATACTAAGACTACAAGATATACTAACGCGCATGCGATCCCCTATCTCTCTCGCTCTGCTGACGTCATTCCGTGACAAATTTCAAATATTCAAATTTGACACATCTTTAAAATACATCATTTTATAAGTTTAAATACATTATTTTATAAGTTTAAATGCGTTATTTTAATTATTTTGGTCATTTGTGATTGTGATAAACAATGGTTTACTGTGCAATGAAGGGTTATACCAGTAATAATAATAAAAAAAGTAAAAATTCTTCCAGTAGGTTACATACTTTAGTTTTTCAACTGCAGCAGAGATTTGCAAATTATGGGTGCAAAAGTGCTACCAAACGCATGATTTTAATATTAAAAATGCTAGAATATGTTCTAAGCATTTTTCTGATTATGATTTTCAAGTTATAGACAAATTATTGCAATTGTCCAAAAATAAGTGGAAGTTGAAAGATAATGCTGTACCTTCACGTCTTTGCCTTTTACTGCACTATGTACGAATAATAATTATTGTACGAATTTAATCAGCAATATCAATTTAACACTAAAAAATTCAAAAACCAAACAAACAACATCCGACATCTGCAACATCAGAACAGCAACACGACACGGGAGAAAATAAAAAATAACCGAAGCTAAATTGGCGCGTATGTTTAAAGGAAATGTGAATATTATTAGTTATTTTGTGACGGTTTTCATAATTAATTATATAAAATAAACTAATGTATATTTATATCTATATTTTGTCTTTATTACGCGTTCACTTGCTTTAACTGTAAAGACTCCGTGCAGTTATAGAAAAGTAAAGGTCTAATGCAGTAATTACTAATTAATGTACAGGTTTTTTAGAAATAATCCTTCTACTAAGTGCTATTCCAGTTCAAGGATTATAGACGTGGATAGTCATTGATTCCAGTTCGTGCCGTAGTAGACCTTTAACGCAAAGTACCAGCTCCCAGCTCTCCAACACCAGCTATTTGCCAGTGTTCGGGGTACGGGCCCTTTAATGAGCGGGAATATCATGTTGGTTGGGTTGTCTTGTTCTTTTTTGTACCTACCTATACGGGGCGTTTAATAACTTGGGAGATTATTTTTAATTCATGGTAATATATTATGCTAAAAGTAAACGTTTTACAAAAAATAAACCCAATGAAAGTGCTTTAATAAACGAGAAAAATTAAAATATGAAATGTTTCTCAAGTTCGTAAACACCCTGTATACTTAAACAATGTCCAAAATAATTATAACAGTCGGATCATAACGAAACTTTATAATAAAACCATGTTAAGAGCTTTCGTCTCCATATATCGCCATGCATTTTTGTCACGGGGTGACGTCATGCGCGAGTTTGTTCTAAACGCGTTTCCCAAGTGATCATATCTTGTACTCTTAGTATCATGCTACGTGTGTACAATAAGTATAACCTTTTACGAGCCCTCAGCTGTTATAAGTGTGTATGTCTAACCTATATTTTCATTTGTGTATATCTGTTGTTTGCGGAACCTAAGAGTACTCTAAGGGTTAACCGATATATAGTTTTTAAGCCGCTGTATATTCACACGTACCACATTTTTGGTAAATTCCTTTTTTGTATGTAACTTTGAAATTTCTTTTTTTTTGTTGTATCACCATAAATTCCATAAACCAAATTGTATAATAAATTTAGTAGTAAGTTATTGTTTGTGTTATTTTTCCTTTCTCCCAAACGTTACAGAAAGTGCCAACGTAGTAGATTCAACCCCCCCACTTTACTTTTAGGGAGCTCCTGGTTGAGTTGCGAGAAACAGCCAGTGGCGTCCACGGGAATTTTATTTTTTTTATTATGAGCTGAGCTAGCTTAGGCAAACTTTTTTTTGTTGCCCATTATATTCGCGATTGAATATACTCCGGGTGGTAATAGTGTACTAGCTACGGTATCGCAATATTGCTTTGGTTTGATATATGTATTTTAATGCTATAATGGATAAGGAATACAGGCAAGGGAAAACCGGAAAATTACATTTATCCACAAGAAGAGTATCCCGCAAAAAGTTAATGAAAAATATAACAAAAGATAATAATTATAACAATATTAAAAATGTATATTTAATTTTTGTGCGAAACTATACCTACGACAATGTGACATGCAATTTTTCTAGAATGAACAGTATGTAGAAAAAATAGGAACAATGCCTACTACAAATGTTGATATTGAAGAAGTAGGTATGTTTTGCAAATGATGTCAATAATGAGGTATTGCATTTGTTAATTAATTATTATCTTATGATAATAATCAATTATTACATTAATTGTGGTATAAATTACCTACCTGTTTATGTGGCAGTACATAAAAAAAATAATAAAATAAGAATCTTACGTTTTAGCCATTGAAATATTTATATTCTAAGTGTTTTGTTTTAGAAATGTGTACAATTTTATTCGGTCTTCTTTTGATAGGTAAAACTAAAAATAATGTCACTATACTTCATTCAATATGTACTTATAGTTAACTGACCCCATATAAGATACCGCGCAGTTGCCACATGTAATTCTTCTACTACTTACGTACGTCTACTTTAAATATGACAATCACGTAAACATTTATTTTTATAGTTAAAAGCGGCAACGCCGATCCACGACCTCTCCAATAACGAATATTCAAGCGGTATATCACTTTTTAACTTATTGGAATGACGCGCCGTCTGTGTTAGTTTGACAGTCCCTATGGACTCTCGGAACGTTCGGATCTCTTACAGTGGCGGGTTTGCGGGTATTGCTAATATATTATTTATATACCTACCTATGTAGGTATACATCGAAAATGCGATACGTAGAACCGTCCACGGTTTCTTTAGAAATAACGAATTGCCCACTTTAGATAAGGTGCTGCAAGGTATAAGTGAAAATGATATTATACCTAAAATGTGCAGGAGTAGTCTGGCAAGACATGAAATTTAAGTATGGAAAAGTAGACAGAAAAAGTATTCTCATAGAAAGATATGAAATAGTTGCTTGGCGGATGGATTATCTTCGAAAAATAAAAAAGTTTCGAAACGAGGGGCGGAAAATTTTTTACACTGACGAAACGTGGGTCAACGAAGGACATACTATGAAGAGAGTCTGGCAGGATGGAAAAGTGAAAAATGCACGGCAAGCTGCGATTGAAGGCTGGACAACTGGTTTAAAAATGCCGTCTGGAAAAGGTCGCCGTTTAATCATAACGCATATTGGAAGTGATAGTGGATTTTTGCGCAATGTAGAACTGATATTTCAATCTAAGAAGACCGGCGACTACCACGAGGAAATGAATTCCGAAGTATATGAGAAATGGTTTGCCGGCGTACAGGTTTTGCCGGCCGGCGTTTTTGGATACAGGTGATTTATTTTATTTCTCTTATTGTTTTTATTTTTTGTTGAGAATTTTTTGCTTTATTTTGGAATATGGGTATATTTATTTTATTGTTTTTATTTTTTGTTGAGAATGTTTTGAAATATATATTTATTTTATTGTTTCATTTTTTGTTAAAAATTTTTTGCTCTATTTTGGAATAGGTATATATTTATTTCATTTTTCCGTTTTAAAGTTTATTTTTCACGGCTACTTAGCTGTTTTGTACATATTATTTTTGTGGGAAATATGGCTACTGGCGAACCACCCACTGAAAAATGGTAACGCGCTGAAAGCAATACTTCATGAGTGGTGTGGAAACTTGCATTCAATATCAGCTGTAGTGTTGAAAATCTACATATAAAAACGTACTACTTTAACCCCCTGTAAGTAGTTTAACCCCTTGTAAGTAGGTACCTATTGTTCATTGACTTTATTTTTATGTAGGTACTTACCATCCTAGATCACCTTCTACTTTCACCCCCCTAAGAAAAAAAAATGTCTACGCCAATGAAAAACATTGTGTAGGTCAGGGTTGCCGGTCGTTGAACTATACATACATATTGTACGCCGTATAGTTATTGTTCACCTGAATCGCAATAAATACAAAGCTTCGTAGAATACACTTAAGAAAACACAAGTACCTACAAGCGGTGGCGTTGCGGCAACCTCGCAAATTTCTTTCCATTGATTAATAGATATTGTAGTGAAAGTCGAGTAAATCAAACGATGTTGCCGGTGTTAAAATTTATATTTCAAGGCACAGTACATTTTCGGTTGTCTATGGTTTTCACCATATATTTTTAACGCAATAAGGCAATACAGTAGATTACTTTTGCTAAGAAGCTGTTTTAAATAACATTTTAGTATTAACATGAATCAGATTCGTTGAAATTGTCAAATTATTTGAACATCTCTTACGGTATTCAAAGACTTCATGTGAATTCAGTAAGCCTGGCAAACGTGCCGTTCGGGAGAAAAAGACGGACGACAAGGATGGACCGATCTTGGATCGGCCAAAAACGTAAACAATTCTGTCTCTTGTATTAATACGTCTATGGGCTCAACCTAACCATATGACCCCAAGATATAACAAAGAGGACGGTCAGATCGAGCGAATATGTTGGACAGCCTGGCGGTTGCCCTGTGAGGTAAGCGGGAGTAAACTACTAGGTATAGGCAACATAGGTTTCAAAGGAATTTTCCTACAATCGCGCAAAAGCCAACAATAGTAGGCTTTTGCGCTTTCAATTGTCAACGCAAAGTACGCCATTTCCGTTGATGACATAATTGTCGCTTTAAAGCGGCAATCGTGTCAGTTCCCGCTCGCTTCTTTATTATAAATTCCTTAGCAGGCGCTTGTCACTCAAAAATAACACATGAGAAATGTAGCAAACAAAAAAAACTTATAAAAATCGGTTCATATAAAAACATATGTCAAATACATACAAGAACACACTGTAGAAAAAATGTTGTAGGTATGTATTACGGGCACAAACTGCCATTGGCGCTTTTGAAAGAATAATAAGAGGTAAATTTCTTTCGCAAGCGGCAATGCAGTAATTTGCGCTCTTAACACACAAACAGTGGCGGCTCCTCGAGGTGGGCAGGGTGGGCAGTGCCCACCCTAGGATTTAAGGTATAAATATAAAAGAAAAAACAATATTCAAAAAAATGTTTCAATTATCATGTAGAATGTTCAATATGTTTTAACACAATAGCATAACAGATTTTTAAAAGTCTTAAGTAATATTATAAATAAAAAGTATATTATTAATCAGTAATCACATTCCGATTTAAATTTTGCGCGTTACGCACCCGAGATAAATTAGTAATAGGTACGATCTGTGTGCCCATAGCGCGAGGGAGACCTGCTAATCATCGCTATAGGCAAGCGCGTAGATGACATGCAGGCCTGCATTAATTCGCGATATACGTTCGAGGTATACGCAGCGACGATTGTGCGAACGAAACGGTAAACATATGCCTAGGTTGTATCCAGCCTGAGACAGTCAGAGATGGGCTTGCCCGTAGGCTGGCCTGCGCCGGTCGACCGTCACTTTTCTGAAGCGGCAAGGCTAAGTAACTATTTGCTGAACTAATAATTTTTGTCTTAAAACTTAATACTAAATATTAAATACCGCGGTTCTAGATGAAATTTTAAATCCGTACAATTGAAGTGATACGTAATTATAATAATAAAAACTTTATTATTATAATTACCATTAAATTGTACGGGATTTAAAATTTGATCTAGTATTAGTACCACGGTATTTAATATTTATTAAAAACCAATTAATCGAAGTATTTATTATAACCTACCTATAGGTTAGGCGTGTAGGAAACTAATTATTTTGCATATCGATATACGAAAATAAGATCGCCCTTCATTCTTTAGCTTTTCAGCCATGATTTTTATATAATTATGTATCTAGTAATTGCTAATCTCTAATCTAAAATCTAACAAGTAATAAAACTAGTAAGTAACGATACCCCATCAATCAAGTAGTGGGAAATATATTTTTTGATTTTTAATTAAAATGGTCTTCCGACATTAGAGACTCTAAATAAACCGACTTGAAGAGCAATTCAGTGCAGGCGCACCTGTTTCGTGCATTATTTTGTATATTATGCTATGGGCTTGCCCATCGGCGCGGTTTGAGTGATGTAACGGCCACGATTCGCGCCCTTCAGCTTCAGCCCCTAATTAGTGATTGGTGTTACAAAGTCATATGATTAAGGATTCAGATTTCACTGTTTTATGTTTTCAGTTTAGAGTTTAGATCACAGTTGTATTGTGCAGATACAAGATATAATACCGGGTAGAGTAGGTAGGTATGTGGATTTAGTTTTTCGTTCGATTTTTCGGCTTTTCGTCTTGCCGTTCGTGATTGACGTGATTTTATTAGGTACCTACTTACCTTACATATTTAAATATTTCTTATGATATTCCTAATATTCGTATTTTGTAATTTTTGCGTTGTAATTTGCAGTTTAGATTTTGACGTTAAAACATTTTTTTCCACCAGCTTGCAAGTCTACTTTCCAAATATGATAATAAATTCAAAGAATTTTTGGATGAATCTACTGTTTTTAGTGGTCTGTCGAAAACCATTACAAATTATTTAATTGAAAGTATTAGTTGTATCCGAAGTGATTTTTTACTGAACTCTGAACTTCCCGTTGGTTCTTGCTGAACTGTTTATTTTTGGAACGTTCTGATATACCTACGAGCTGTTCTTTTTTTTTCAAACACACCAAAAGTAAAAAAAAAAAAAACAAACTAGAGTTAAATAAAAAAACCGAAATACGGCAACGAAAATTAAAATTCGTTGAATCATTGATCGTAAATTCGACAAACGAAATACCTATTGGTGTATAAAAAATATTTAACAATCTAATAAAATATATTTTGTTTATTTCAATTTATTTATAACATCAGTAATTCGTAAATAAATATTATTTCAAAAAAGTTTGATACTTTTTCCAAAAATCATTTTTGTGAAACCCTGTAATTTTTTGTAAATGGATTTTTCATTGAAATTCTGAAGTGCCAGGAAAACGCGTGACCTTGAGAGTTTGAAAAATTTTCGCCTGCGGGGCCATTAAGGGCCATGCATACCAAGAATATTGTTGCCCTCTGCAGGGGTAAACGGTTTGACATTTAATGGCGTTATTTATTAACATTTTGATTTCAGATTCGAACAGAATATATATCATACCCTATGAATTTTCCCTATTTCTTTGATTTTGAAAAAAAATATCGCGAACACAGCTTTAATCTACTGAAAATCACCATATTTTGTATCAGTATAACTCAGTAAATAATAAGTTATTTCCAAATTCATTGAAATAGGGAAAATTTCACTTCTCTTTTCTTTAAGACAAAAAAAAGAAATTTAAAATCGGTCAAAAATTGTTGTTGTAATATGTCAAACCGTATACCATTGCAAGCGCATTTTGAGGCCCTGCATTGTGGCGGTCCCTGCCGGAAAGAATGATGAACGTACAGAAACTTGTAAAGACGGATTCAGTATTATTTGCTTGAGGCTCATTTAAAAACTTATGGAAAATAATTATAGTTATTTGATTGAAATTAATTTTGATATTACGTAGATGAGGTATTATATAATGCAAACATCGTGACGGAATACAAGCAAGAACCGTATATTTATGAAATTATGAAATGGAAATAAATTTAACAGCTAGTCACTTTTGACATATCAAATTTATAAATTCAATATATTTTATTTGAAAAACCTTTTGCAGGCGGATTTTAAGAGTGTAGAGAATTATTTAGAAAATAAAAATTATATATATATATATATATATATATATATATATATATATATATATATATATATATATATATATATATATATATATATATATATATATATATATATATATATATATATATATATACATACATACAGGGTGTCCAATTTTGAACGACCACCCTGAATAATATTTGCCAGTGATGGTAAATGAAAAAAGTTTCGGACAAAAATTGTACAGTTCACAGGGGGACATCCGATGCTGCTGATACTTTTGACCTTGGATGGAGGTTTCAAGGTCATTGGAAGTCAACTTTGTTTTTTTTTAATGGAACCCCCTATTTTTATACGGGCAATCGATTGTACGTAAAAAAACATAAATCTTTTGTCCGAAACATTTTTTTTAGTGCAAATTTACATGACTTATGCAGCTTGCAAAATTGGAATTTTTGAAATTTGTCGATTTTTTACTGGGTCATGCTGAGGTTTGGAGAAAAATATCGTGGGAAAAAAATGCCTCGATTTTCGCAAGGAGTCGATTTTTTTTTCATTTTTCGATGCATTTAAAATGTTGTTGCTTCTAAAACTCAGCGTTTGTTTGCAATTTTTCTCTTTACCGGCGGCGTTAGCGCTATCCAATGTGCACCACGTGGAGTGCCGCTCGGATTTTGCACGTTGGATCAAGTGGCCCTGAAAAGGGCCACTTGTGCAAATGCCTCTGCTCTCTGCAGATTGTATATATATATATATATATATATATATATATATATATATATATATATATATATATATATATATATATATATATATATATATATATATATATACATATATATATATATATATATATATATATATATATATATATATATATATATATATATATATATATATATATATATATATATACATATGTTATATGTATATATATATCGACACAATCGAGAGCTTTTAAGAGCGTAGAGGCATTGATCTATTTTTCCTACTATAGACTAGTTCTGGCAGCATGAAATTTATATAAAAAGATGTTAACTTATTTTCCATTTTTGTTTTCCAGAACTCGTCATCTCGCAAAACTGTTTCATATTTTATGCCCTTTGGGGTCCAAACGGCAAATAAACAATATTTTCTATCCGTAATCTGCATCTGTCCTTGAATTTGATAGAAATAATTATGATTTTCGTTAATTTTTCTGTTTTTGTCCCAAAATGTAATTTTCCTAGCATCGATGGCTTGCTCCGGAGTTAGATTTGTTGCAGTGCTGGGACATTTTACTTCTACAACTCCCTGATCTCCAATGAGACCATTCGGTGTTGCTGATAGGAATTGGTAGTTTTTGTGAGTAAACATCCCACATGGTTGGATGTCCTGACCAGTTAATTGTGTCAGTTCCATGAGTGCTGTGACTTCATTTCTGCTGCCATATTCGGTGTGAACGGATGAAAAAAATTTTGGATATAGCAAATTTGTAACCAGCGTGCTATTTGAACTGCTAGCCCTTCTTTTGCAAACTAGTCCAAACATAGATGCAGTTAGTCTTTTCTTTCTTTCAAGGTACCATATATCTGAGTTACTTTGTTGACGAGTATTTATTTCTAACGCAACCCTTTCTTCCTTCGTTTGTGTTAATGTCTTTAGGAACCTATCTTTTGCTTGTAAGAAGTCTGTAGGTGACATATCAGGTTTTGCACAATTTCTCCCATAATCCCCATCTTCACTATGAAAAATTAACTTTTTACGGATTCTTTTTGGCTTTAAAATTTGTTGATCTAAAATGTTTTTCTTCTTCAATTCCAATTTTTTCGAATGTTTTCCTGGGCTTCTTCCTAGGGAAAATATAAGAAATTTTTTTTCGCTTTGCATACCTCTGTCTGGTTATCCATAAGCACGGCCGAAGGTCCATCATCTTCATTATTGACATTATTAGCATTCTAAAATGTTTTAAATGTACACTATACCCAGTAACGTGGGAGATGGAAGGAGGGGGGGGTCAAAGCAGGGCACTTGCCCCCCCCCCCTGAAAAATTAAACACTCGATTTTTATTTATAACTATGTCATTAAATATATACATTTTTAATGATAAATATATAATTTTTCAAATTTATTTTACTCTGCCCCCCCCCCCTTCTATATTTGACCTTTTCAGGGCGCATGCCCAGTAAGAATATTCTAAATGTGATATAAATATCTACCTATATTTATATGTGATATACTAAAAATGGTTTAATTTTGAATACATAATTAGGGAAATAATATAATTCGATATGCTTATACGGCGTACAATATGTATGTATAGTTCAACGACCGGCAACCCTGACCTACACAATGTTTTTCATTGGCGTAGACATTTTTTTTTCTTAGGGGGGTGAAAGTAGAAGGTGATCTAGGATGGTAAGTACCTACATAAAAATAAAGTCAATGAACAATAGGTACCTACTTACAAGGGGTTAAACTACTTACAGGGGGTTAAAGTAGTAGGTTTTTATATGTAGATTTTCAACACTACAGCTGATATTGAATGCAAGTTTCCACACCACTCATGAAGTATTGCTTTCAGCGCGTTACCATTTTTCAGTGGGTGGTTCGCCAGTAGCCATATTTCCCACAAGAAACAAAAATAATATGTACAAAACAGCTAAGTAGCCGTGAAAAATAAACTTTAAAACGGAAAAATGAAATAAATATATACCTATTCCAAAATAGAGCAAAAAATTTTTAACAAAAAATGAAACAATAAAATAAATATATATTTCAAAACATTCTCAACAAAAAATAAAAACAATAAAATAAATATACCCATATTCCAAAATAAGGCAAAAAATTCTCAACAAAAAGTAAAAACAATAAGAGAAATAAAATAAATCACCTGTATCCAAAAACGCCGGCCGGCAAAACCTGTACGCCGGCAAACCATTTCTCATATACTTCGGAATTCATTTCCTCGTGGTAGTCTCCGGTCTTCTTAGATTGAAATATAAGTTCTCCATTACGCAAAAATCCACTATCACTTCCAATATGCGTTATGATTAAACGGCGACCTTTTCCAGACGGCATTTTTAAACCAGTTGTCCAGCCTTCAATCGCAGCTTGCCGTGCATTTTTCACTTTTCCATCCTGCCAGACTCTCTTCATAGTATGTCCTTCGTTGACCCACGTTTCGTCAGTGTAAAAAATTTTCCGCCCCTCGTTTCCAAACTTTTTTATTTTTCGAAGATAATCCATCCGCCAAGCAACTATTTCATATCTTTCTATGAGAATACTTTTTCTGTCTACTTTTCCATACTTAAAATTCATGTCTTGCCAGACTAATCCTGCACATTTTAGGTATAATATCATTTTCACTTATACCTTGCAGCACCTTATCTAAAGTGGGCAATTCGTTATTTCTAAAGAAACCGTGGACCGTTCTACGTATCGCATTTTTGGATCATCGTCATATATATATATATATATATATATATATATATATATATATATATATATATATATATATATATATATATATATATATATATATATATATATATATATATATATATATATATATATATATATATATATATATATATATATAAATATATATATATATATATATATATATATATATATATATATATATATATATATATATATGTATATATATATATATATATATATATATATATATATATATATATATATATATATATATATATATATCACTATGTTCACTAAACACAGACGCGCCGTCTGTGTTTAGTGAACGGAGTAGCAAATGTCCCCTCTCTTACATAGGATCCATGGGTTATACGCACGTAAATTGTAACGGTCATTCGCGATAGTGTAGTGCGTTGGTTAAGATATTCGCGTGTATATATATATATACATATATATATATATATATATATATATATATATATATATATATATATATATATATATATATATATATATATATATATATATATATATATATATATATATATATATATATATATATATGTATATATATACACGCGAATATCTTAACCAACGCACTACACTATCGCGAACTATATATATATATATATATATATATATATATATATATATATATATATATATATATATATATATATATATATATATATATATATATATATATATATATATATATATATGTATATATATATATACACGCGAATATCTTAACCAACGCACTACACTATCGCGAATGACCGTCACAATTTACGTGCGTATAACCCATGGATCCTATGTAAGAGAGGGGACATTTGCTACTCCGTTCACTAAACACAGACGGCGCGTCATTTCGATGTATACCTACATAGGTAGGTATATAAATAATATATTAGCAATACCCGCAAACCCGCCACTGTAAGAGATCCGAATGTTCCGAGAGTCCATAGGGACTGTCAAACTAACACAGACGGCGCATCATTCCAATAAGTTAAAAAGAGATATACCGCTTCAACATTCGTTATTGGAGAGGTCGTGGATCGGCGTTGCCGCTTTTAACTATAAAAATAAATGTTTACGTGATTGTCATATTTAAAGTAGACGTACGTAAGTAGTAGAAGAATTACATGTGGCAACTGCGCGGTATCTTATATGGGGTCAGTTAACTATAAGTACATATTGAATGAAGTATATGGTGTGTAACTATGGTGCATTCTTGTATAGCTTGTAAAAGGGTGCATCATTTAAGTCCGGAAAATGTTACTTTTCATCGGTAAGTTATGTAAGTATTTTCAAGGTTACCTACAAGTTTTAACGGCTTGGCTTGGCCAGGGGCGGCGTTGAAACTAAAAATGAACTCTTTATATTGCTGCAATAATAATTATTTCATTAATTTTTATTATGTAATTTATATAGTACATAATCAATGTGCGATATTTATTTAAAATTATTTTTATTCTGGTGATGCAAAATACCATTTCCATCTCCATCTATGTATGTTGATGAACTACTGAATGACCACCATATTCAATTAGTCAAGTTTGTATTGAAAACATTTTCAAAATACGTATTTATTATGAAACAAAAAAAATAGAAAACAAAGGGCGAAATAGAATAAGAAGTTTGAATACAAAACTCTTATTTAGGAATTAATAGATTCAATAATTATAATGGGTTTGTTTGTAAATTTTAGAAACTTGTGATTTTTTTTATAGAACTGTCTTTAATATATTCAGTCTATAGAATTTGAAAAAAAATGTTGCTTTTATTTTATTATTTATATTTATAGTAGTTCATGTTGACTTTAGTATGATTATACATTTATAATTTTGTAAATTAATCTTAATTTGAATGTATGATTAAAATTCTTAAATATATGATGTGATTTTATTATATGACAGATGTAAGCAATTTTGACACAATTGTTGTGTTCCCCCTAAACAACATGTTCACATTCCAGAAGAAGGTGATGACATGTCTATGTCGCATATGCTACAATACAGAAAATGATGAGATTTCAGAGAATGAAGACAGCGACATTGATAATGAACAAGGTGAATTTGACGATGAAAAAATTTAAAACGAGGAGGAAGAGAAAGGATAAATAGACAGACTATGAGTTGTTTCAACAAACTTGTCTTTTTTATAGAATTTAAATTATTTACAATGTGTCCTATAACTAATATTAAACCGTCCACTAACTAACAAATACGTCCAATAACTCTACTTTTTGCATTAAAATTATAAATAAATTTCTACAAAACACATGACAAAGTTTTATTGCAGTTACTAACTATTATCTTAATTTACACGAATTAAACTATGCTCTGAATGTTTCCTATTTTCATTTGATTTATTGCAACGTTCAGATACAGGTTACTCAGTATTATGTAAAACTATGCAGTTTACCCTAACTCATTCATTAAAGATTGACACGCCACTGGATTGGCTTTGACCACATGAAGCGGCGTTGCCGAAAGGACACCGCCACAGAGCTGTCTTCCATTTTCTCTCTCGCTCTCATTGCAGTTTTTAGAACAATAATAGATCGGCTCTTCCAGCGTTTTATGAATGAACCGTTGGGTCTCCCCGTATTAATATTTCTATGGTTGAGCCATAGATTGAATTTAGAGACGGTGGTTGGAGTGATAAAGAAGAAAGAGACACAATTTAATAATTAAATCCACGGTACACAGAGAACGGTATGTCAGGCTGCCGAACCAAAATTGGTCGGTCTTGCGCATGTATCAAGGATTATGGACTAACAGGATTGCTTATCGGCCAACGTGTTGTTAGACAAGATCTGACGTCAGCGGTTAAGTTCGGCCGGCATTCTTTTGCGCTAACGGTCGATTCCAAATTGATGCTTGGTCAGAAAACACTTCTCTAGGCACGATGTTAATGTACAAATGCCGTACGTATCCGCTGACGTCAGAAGCGTGGTGGGGGCCACGAGATTTGTCTAACGTTGCGCTTATGGGGATAACCAATCCTGTTTAGTCTATAATCGTTGCGCATGTATCGCATATAACGTTTTTTTACATATGTTTGGGGCACTCACTAACGATGTTCTTTTAATAAAACAAACACTAAATTGAGTATTTATTACTTTCTCCTAAATCTCCTTAAACTTTAAACACATGTTCTTTCTCTAACCTAACCCTGTCGTCATTTTGACGGAGGTCCCCTTCCCTTCCTTCCCGTCACCTAGCTACAACTAAACTCCCTAGATAGGCTGTTAGCAACCCACATCAGGGCGGGATATTACAAATATAACTACATAATATATACTAATTAAATTATGTGCGTTTTTACGAGGGATTGGGAGGGGGAGAGACAGAGCACGATACACCGTGTACCGTGTTACGTTACGTAGAAATGTCTCGTCGCCTCAGATGAAAGATAGAATGTCTCGTAGTGCTCGCACCTGACTAGTGTTGCCGTTTTCAGTAGATTGCCTACTAAAATAGTAGATTTTCAAGAAAAATGGGCACGGATGGTAGAAATAATAATTATTGTACATCTTATCTAATATGTATGTGTAGTTAACTGACCGCATATAATATACCGCGCAGTTGCCACATGTAATTCTCAAATTTCTCAATATTCAATTAAACTATCATATTCCACAATCCTACATAAAAATTATATATATTATTTATGAATGTCATAAAAGACTTATTGTGCATACAATAATATATTATAGCCCAAGATGTTAGCCATTTTTACATTTATTTTCCTCTACTTTAAATTATGGAATTTCCCTAAACATTTATTTTTATAGTTAAAAGCGGCAACGCCGCTCTACCGTAGACGGAATACTGGATGATCGAGCAGTGTATCTCTTTTTAAGTTATTGGATTGACGCGCCGTCTGTGTTTAGTTTGACAGTCCCTATGGACTCTCAAACGTACGGATCTCTTACAGTGGCCGGTTTGCGGGTTTTGCGCTCATTTTTGTATAAGCTCCTGGAGCTTATACAAAAAGTCAAAACGGCGAAGCAAGACGTTTACCTACCTATATATTATTTATATACCTACATATGTATGTATACACGGCTACGGTAGTCGACATAAAAAATTGGCGGTTAGCAAAAATTTTTGTTCGTTTCATATGAAACCTGAAAAACGCAGATTTCCATCAGACCTCGCTTTATTTACGAGATAGGATAGGTATGTTAAAAAATGTAAGGAAAATATTATTTGACGGCAAAAATTTTACTGGGGGTTAGAGCAGCTGACGTGTACTGAGGTAGGTACTAATAGGTACCTCCTCCACTTAAGACATTTCTCAAATCATTTTATCCAAAAAATATCCCAGTGCTTGAGGCCGCTAGAGGTTATAAATACAACGATATAAGTTAAGCGTTTTATTGGGATTTACGAAAACTGGAAACGCTCTCTGGTTTATTACATAAGTAGGTACCTATTGTTCATTGACTTTAGTTTTATGTAGGTACTTACCATCCTAGATCACAAATTAATAATTTACATCAGTGGGGAAAATTAAAAATTCTATAAACTGTTTATAAAATTAAAACCGTGTACCTACCTAGCCACAAATGAAATGAAAATTTACAATGACGGTAAAATACCTCAAGGTCAATTTCTAATTTTGATTGGCTGTAAAAAGTGTGTGTATTAGAAATCTCTTTGCGATGAGAAGCTGGTAGGTAGGTATGTATTGCATTTGTAATGATTTTTAAAAACGTGTTGTATTTAGTCTCGGTTTAGTTATGTAGGTACCTATTAACAAATAAGCTCTGATCCTTGTCAAAGCATTGAGTCAAAGTAAATCGGCGTTGAGTGTTGATGATTTGCTAGGTTAGGTAGGTGCCTACTTACACAATAAATACGACTGTATTTCAATTGCAAGTATAGTTTTTTTTATTTTTCCGTTTTAAAGTTTATTTTTCATGGCTACTTAGCTGTTTAGTACATGTTATTTTTGTTTCTTGTAGGAAATATGGCTACTAGCGAGCCACCCACAAAAAAATGGTAACGCGCTGAAAGCAATACTTCATGAGTGGTGTGGAAACTCGCATTCATTTTCAGCTGTGGTGTTGAAAACATGCATATAAAAACCTTCTACTTTCACCCCCCTAAGAAAAAAATGGTTACGCCAATGAAAAACATTGCGTAGGTCAGGGTTGCCGGTCGTTGAACTACACATACATATTAGAAGCCGTTGTATTAGATTTCCTGAGTCACAGTTTTAAAACTATTTTATTCGCCATTTACAATAATTCAGACACCTACTGAAACAGCACAGAACTCAGTCAAATAACTATAGAGACAACTGCTTTAGTCAATTAGGTAAATTCAGTCCTCTCCGGCAGATGTCGAATTATAAATGAGATAACTGCTTCAGTCAATTAGGTAAATTCAGTCCTCTCCGAGTCTCCGGTAGATGTCGATTTATTGATTCCCTGAGTACGTTTGCCAAAACGATGATATAGGCTGGTCTTATCTATGATACGCTGATGATAAGTTCATAGATATAGATGATAAGATGATGTTGATATGTTTTACAGTATCCAACGCTTCTTGCGAACGTGTCTTTTCTCAAGTCAATTTCGTGAACACAGAATTGAGGAATAAATGAAACTAGACATGTATCATCCCTTGTACATGTGACAAGAGATATCAGAATTAGGAAACTGTACTAAATAAATCTAATTCTGACATGTTATCAGTGACAGATAATATATATGAATTTGTCTCTGTTTGTTATGTAAAACCAGAGATGTATAATATGTCTCTGGTAATACATTGTATATATTGTATATATATGACAGAACCACAAACAGAACTATATGGTCAAACTGATCAAAGTCACGTGATGCGCTAACGTGACAACCATAGATTATGATGACAACAACATGACGTAAACATAACCTTTGTAACTAGATTTCAAAAGGACATCACATAATTTTAGGCATGTATAATAATAAATAAGTGAAAATGTATTTATTCAGGACTGCAACCGCAAGAACACCACAATTTACTAAAGTAGTAAATAATTCTATTTCAGTAGTGCTTATCAAAACGAGATTTTATGTTTCTCAAGAAAGTGTAGCGATCGGGACCGTTACAAAAGAAATTACAAAGGCTAAGCACCCAGAATACGTACCCCTCAATTATTGTAAGTAAACTATAATATAATAACTTATAAAAAATGAGCCCTTTCATTGTAGATTGTGATCATACACCCCAAAGTACCTTGCACCATTTGAGATGGATGCTGCAGAAAGATATTTTAGGTCAGGACATGTTTC
>CAXKVY010002022.1:0-23761 GCA_964058915.1 Tetropium fuscum | reverse complement strand
GATCTAGGATGGTAAGTACCTATATAAAAATAAAGTCAATGAACAATAGGTACCTACTTAGAAGGGGTTAAGTAAAGGGGGTTAAACTACTTACAAGGGGTTAAAGGAGAAGGTTTTTATATGTAGATTTTCAACACCACAGCTGATATTGAATGCAAGTTTCCACATCACTCATGAAGTATTGCTTTCAGCGCGTTACCATTTTTTAGTGGGTGGTTCGCCAGTAGCCATATTTCCCGCAAGAAACAAAAATAAATATGTACAAAACAGCTAAGTAGTCGAGAAAAATAAAATTTACAATGGAAAAATAAAATAAATATACTTTCAACTGAAATACAGTCATATTTATTGTGTAAGTAGGTACCTACCTACTAATTTTTAATTTTGCCCACTGATGTCAATTATTAATTTGTGATCTAGGATGGTAAGTACCTATATAAAAATAAAGTCAATGAACAATAGGTACCTACTTAGAAGGGGTTAAGTAAAGGGGGTTAAACTACTTACAAGGGGTTAAAGGAGAAGGTTTTTATATGTAGATTTTCAACACCACAGCTGATATTGAATGCAAGTTTCCACATCACTCATGAAGTATTGCTTTCAGCGCGTTACCATTTTTTAGTGGGTGGTTCGCCAGTAGCCATATTTCCCGCAAGAAACAAAAATAAATATGTACAAAACAGCTAAGTAGTCGAGAAAAATAAAATTTACAATGGAAAAATAAAATAAATATACTTTCAAATGAAATACAGTTATATTTATTGTGTAAGTAGGTACCTACCTACTAATAACGCGTATAACCCATGGATTCGCCTATGTTAGAGAGGAGAACACTTGCTACTCCGTTCACTAAACACAGACGGCGCGTCATTTCAATAAGTTGAAAAGAGGTATATTGCACCAGACTCGAGGTGACGCAGAAGAATAGAGCGGCGTAGCCGCTTTTAACTATAAAAATAGATGTTTACGTAATTGCCATATTTAACGTAGACGAAAATAAATCGTAACATCTTGGCCTATAATATATTATTGTGTGCACAATTATTATTTAATAACATTCATAAATAATATATACAACTTTAATATAGTATTGTGGAATTTGATATTTACAATTAAAATATCATATATAATATATTTGATATTAAAATATAATATATTTGATATTTACTGAGAAATTTGAGAATTACATGTGGCAAGATACCGCGCATCTTATATGCGGTCAGTTAACTACACATACATATTGAATGAACTGTAAGGCGGAACAAAGATCGCCGGGTCAGCTAGTAAATTAATATTTTTTTACAAATTTATTCTCTTATCACGTAGCTCTTGTTTATTTATGAATGTTCTGCGTTCTGGTATCGAATATGGCATTGGGGTATTAGGTCTGCATCATAAGTATATAGCATCCAAAGGGCTGATGTGGTAATAATAATATTTTAATTATTTTCTACCTACGCTTTATAAGTAAGATATCAAATTGATATTTTGAAATTCCAATAGATTTTAATTTTCGTGGTTATTACTACATTCAATTAAATAATATTCAAAATATTTTTATTTTCAGTTATATCTACAAGCTAAGAATGTTAGTCTCATTTTCCTGCTAGAATACCTATTATACATTGCCGTTATAAATATGGACTTGCGATTTACATTAGCAATAAATGTTTGTGCACGTGCTTTATGGTAATTCATGAGGGGCGAAAAGCAAATATTGAATACATTAATAACATGTAGCCGTTGTGTAGGATGTATTACAATTACGCAAACATGATAAATTCACCATACTATTGTTTATTTTGGCTTTACATCATGTGAAACTTATCCACAACAAACTGTGAGCATGGAAATCAACATGTTCTTATATTATGCAAGAATACATCAATAAGGTATTATGTTTATATAAGGAGCAAGTGGAAAAATAGGGTTTCTAATAAAAAAGGTGATCATTGTCCAGATGTAAGCATCCAACTTCGAAGCCAATAATGCTTGAGTTTATTAAATTTTTGTATGAGAAATAAAAAATTTCTTCAAGTACAGTTGTGTTCAATAAAATGTTCTACAGCCACTTCTGAGTGGTGTTAATCTTGCTTAGAAAAAAGTCACATTGACAACTGTTTGCCTGTCACTAAAATCAGAGAAAAATATTTATTGTCAGTCAAAACTCCAAAATGCCTGCAATGAACGTTACAGAAAGAGACCGCATCGTATCATTTTTAGATGATGAACTCTCCATCAGGGAAGTAGCCAATGTTATGCACACAAGCAAAAACACTGTGCTGAAAATTAAACAGAGATGGGAAATAGACGGCACCCTTGAAAAGAAGAAATCCACAGGAAGGCCGAAAGTTTCCACTCAAGAGCAAGATAATGCCCTTGTACAGCACCTGGAACAATATCCGTTTGATGTAGTGAGACGTGCTATACAAGAGACAAACTTTCCTGGGTCAAGAGTAACTGGCGAATTAAACATTGTTCTTTAAGTAATCATGTAGCAGCGAAAAAAATGGTACTTACTCACCCAACATCATAAACAGGGAAGAACTACTATTTGCCTTAAATAATCTGTACCTTGAAAATTAGGATGAAGTCTTCACAGACGAAAAAGTTTTTCAGTGAAGATTATCTGTAAATTTGTGGGTATGGATAATCATTCATGGATTTGGAGTGTGTTGGGGCATAGAGTAAACTGATTTTTGATCACCCCGTATAGAAACAATTGTGGCAAAATCATCATTAGTTTTTTATACGTGGTGATAAAAAAGTACAAACTCGATTAAAAATTCGATTATATATCTCATGTAAACACTAACGCCCGGTGTTGACTCTTTTAGGATAGGACCGTACCGGCTGAGCGATATGTTTATTGTTTATGTTATCGATATTGCGGTAGAAGTATTTAATTGCCTTCAGGACGAGACAGTTTCGATAACTGTAAAGTATTTATGGGCTGCTTTGACGGCCCTATGAAAGGAATAATATCTAGAGGTTTTGTTAGTTAGTTTAGAATAATATACGTTTGTAGCCTACACTTGTTCTTTTATTTTAATTCTCGTTGGGCATTCGTTTACACACGAATTATTAAATTTATGAAAATTATGATTATGAAAATATCCCGATTATTCCCATCACTACTAGCAATGCGCCACCTCTTCCAATATAGCTGCACTGAATACTCCCCACTCCCCAGTACTCTTCACGCCGCTAGAAGGCCGAGTGCTGCGATATCTACATGTATTGCGTCACTCGATCGCGACACCGCTGTCTTTTGGCCTTGAACGAAAACTTGTAACTTGGTACTCATATACTCTTGTCTAAACATAAACATTTCCAATGTTAAAAAATTACCACAGAAACTTTCGGCCCCAAAATAGGAATGCCATAGAGCTGGCCTGGGACGAACTAAGCGAAAATGCGAACTTAATATAAGCACTTTATTTGTCATTGCCGATTCGACTAAATGAAATTTTGGAAAGAAATGACAAAATATTAAAATCATTAATTAAGTATCGTTTGTGTAAATAATGCTATTGTAATGTCTAATTTTAAACACTTAAAATTATTGTTAGTTTTTTATGTTACCTATTTCATACTTGTTTCGGTGTTTATGTTCTATAGTTTAATTATTTTAAACTCTACATTTGTTATGTTTTTGTTTTCTACCTATTTCATAGTTGGTCTTGTTCGCTAGTTTTTTTAAGTAAATGCTCTATAATATTATAAGTATTTATCTTTGTTTTTTATATATACTCGAAGTAGAAAACCCATAATGTCTCATCTGCAGTCAATTTTAATTCATACAATCAGTTGTTGCTAGGAGCTTAAATATTTATTGTACAACAATTTTATGAAATGCATGAAACGACATACCAAATAACAGAGCACAAATTCTGTACAACACTTTATTGAACACGACTGTACATGGTAATCGAACCCACCAAGGGGAGTTGCCTTGCATCAAATGAGGTAGTTCTGATTTTTTTATATGTTGTATGTGATGAAGTGGTAATGATAAATCCATTTTTTCCACCTCGGAAGCCCTCGGGATCATTGTTAAATATTTCCTATACCATTAAATTTTCAGTTTTTCCAATTCACTTTTTACCACCAAGGACCTGTGTTACGGCAAAAACATATGTACACTTTTTAGGTAGACTAAATTTTCAACAAAATGAATAAAATTTGATCTCGATGTACCAAATCTGAGATATAGCTATTCAAAGATTTGCAAAATTCGCAAAATTTCCAAAAAGAACGAATATTTTTTTGTCAATGTGTCCTTAGTGGTCGTACCCATTTTACGGCAAAAGCCATCATATACGTCACTAAAGTACACTAAATTTGCAACAAAACGAGACCACTTTGGTCTATGTAGATTTTTCTAAATCGCTTAATATATGAATTCTTTAACCACACCTTTTCAACAAACAGACCAAAGAACGTTATCTTTAAAAAATGTGGGAGAAGAAAAACACATATACTCAACGAATTCCTTCGCGCATTAAGCACAACCGGGAATAGTACTGTTCCTTCGCAACTAACTTGGCTGAGAGTAAAAATGAAATTTCTTTTGACATTGAAAAAGCGGCGCCGCTTCGAACAACACGCTCCAATATCACACCCCTCGTTTCACTGTATGAAGATAACAGTGAATCCCAAAATCTTCACAAGGATGGCCACTAAGTCCAACATGAGCACCGTCAAGTTGACTCCAACCAGGGATGCTGCAAAATTTAACTCTCTGCGAACATACCACCTGGTGAAAAGAAGTTTTTTTGTCAGTTTAGATTTTATTTCTGCTTCAGACCACTTTACTTCTGTCTACTCATACTGTTGTAGGTTACGTAAGGGTTAAGCAGTTGTGATTTCATGAAAGCAAAACCAAATGCTCGGCTGTTTGCAACCATTACAGCGGTCAGTCAATCTTGCGAGATCATACCATATCAGACCTGATGTCATGGATGACCTTCAGATGACGATTTCGACCTGCTTGAGCAGGTCCTGAGCAGTGTATTTATAGAGGACCAGCCATAAGTACGAGTCATAACCCTCACAGTACTGTAAATTAAATACAACAAGGTGTTTTATATTACTACATACATTTTAAATATTTAAAAAATTATGTAATTTACAAACGCTTCTAATATTTGCTTACTTATCTCAATAACTTTTAATAGTCCTCAGGAACTATCAGTCCCAAATAGACCAAATTGGTCTCGTTTTGTTGCAAATTTAGTGTGCTTTAATAACGTATATAATAATAATTATAATCATTTTTATTATAACCCAAATTACATAAGTGATTTAATTTATTAAAATTATATACAATTGGACTATAGAGGGCAGAGTTCAGAGAAGCTTAAAAGTTCTCTGTTCTTCCACTCAATCCAGAAAAAAGAGAATGTATTCATGCAACCAAGACATAATTAATTTAGTTATACGTTTATATATAAGCAATTAGTTAATTTAATCATTTTACACGCAGCAACAACCTATATGATAAAACTTCAACTAAAACTATATATTACGTATTATGTTTTGTAAAAAGCATTTTTAAGGCGCATCTTAAAACTTGTGTATGGCAGTATCTTGAGATTATCAGAAATGGAGTTGTAAAGAGAAGCTATGCGATATGAGAATCTAGAACGAAATTCGCTAGTCTTGTGCTTTGGGATGGTAAGCGTTGATTTGTGCCTTATATTAATGTTATGCACATCTTTTCTGTAGATAATTTTATTGTACAAGTAAGGGGGTGACTATGTTAATAGCATTTTGTGAAAAAAGCTATTGCTGAAAACAGCTGTGGAAAAAGTTTCTAGTTTTGATATTAAGCCAACTAGTTTCCCTCAGACTCGAGGACACCGATTCGTATTTTCTAATTCCACAAATTAGTCTAATACAACTATTTTGTAACCGTTGTAATCGCTGGGCAGCGACTTGACGTAGGAAAGGGTAATATACAATTGAGATATAATTTATATACAAGAGCTTCAGATGACAACCTTTTTGTTTTCTTTGTTAACATATCCTTACTTGCATAAATTAATTTTAGATTAACAAACGATTTCTTAATAATATGGTAAATATGTTCTGTAAATTTTTATTTTGAATCTAAATATAGACCGAGATTTTTTGATCCGTTTGTTACTTGGTCGTTTTTTATGTTAATATCAACCCGTTCCACACAACTTTCTCTTGCTTGTTTCCTACCAAATATCATTACTTTGGATTTCAATGAATTTATTGATAAACCATATTATAAAAATATGATAAAAATCATTTGATAACTCAATGAGTGATGGTAAATCTCGATTAACTCGGTTACAAGCATTTTCAATGTCATCTTCTTTAAATGAATAATACAGCTGAGTATCATCAGCACAAAAATGTGATTTGCAAGTCTGGATAGCATTTTGAAACTCAGCTGTGTATAAAATAAACATGAGAGGGGTCAGTATCGATCCTTGTGACTTACTTATAATATATCGGAGTTTTTATTATTAACAGTTACTTTTTGACATCTGCCACTAATGTATTATTTCATTAACTCAATTGATTTTGGACAAAATCCAAAGTAATGTAATATTGCCAGCAGTAGCTGTTGATCTATGCGATCAAATGCTTTACGATAATCTAGTAATACTAATATAGTAATGTCATTATTGTCTGATGACTGAACAATATCATCTACTACTTTAAGCAATGAGCTTGTCGTACTACTCTGCGAAAACCAGACTAATTTGAAGGTAATATATTATTCAATGCCACGTACTCCCTAATCTGTTGGTTCATAATTATTTCACTTACTTTAGACATATCTGGTAATATACTGATTGGTCTTAGGTCTGTTAAATCTGAGACGTTATTAGTTTTTGGTAATGGTATTATTTTAGAACTTTTCCAAAGAGATGGATTAACATCATTCTCAAAACAGCAATTGATAATATGCGTTAACAGCGGCAGAACATACGGACTCATATATAAAAGCAGTCCAACTCCAATACCGTCGACACCAACTGCCTCAGATTTAACAGATTTTAGTGCTAGGTATATTTGATATTCGCTAACCATTTTAAAGGTGAAAGCACCGGTATTACATCTGATATCATTATTGTAGAATTCAATAGTTTCTTCGTTAACACTAAAATCACTTTTACTGGAGTTTATAAAATAATTATTAATAATATTAGCATCACCAACTGTGTCTGGAATCTGTTGAAGTGGTTTTCTTTTATGTACATTTAATGACTTTAATTCTCTAATATGGTGACTTCTGTCAACATTGACGAAAACTTCCTTTAAACTAAAAAAACTAAAACTTTTTTTGGAAATTTTATCTGTCTGAAACTATTGGAGCTACCGAGACCAAATTATTTTCATTTTTTTTGCAAATTTAGTCTACTTTAAAAGTGTTCATAGTGACTTGTGTCACAGGGCCTTGGTGGTAGAAGATGACAAAAACTGAAAAGAATCCGAAAATTTAATAGTTTAAGTTTTTCACAATGATCCGGAGGGTTTTCGAGGTGGAAAACTTGGATTTGTCATTATCACTTCATCGCATACAACATATAAAAAAATCAGAATGACCTCATCTGATGCAAGGCAACATGTACTAATTCCATGGACTATACAGTGACTTGATGAAAAAAGAGAAAATTTATCTATTTATCGAATAAGTTATGGTTTATGCTATACAAAGCATAAACAATAACTGTTGTGAAGTTAAGAATCGATCTGATAGTTTACAAAATTTGGAGGAAACAAACATAAATTGGGTTTATCATACACCTCAGTTAAATAAACCTTCCATCATAATAATAGCGATGCATACATTTGACGTCTAACAATAAATACGGATTACATTTTTCTGACTTATGGAATTCCAAAACATATTGATGCTTCGTCGAAAACCATCTAATTTCTTTTCAATCAGCCGATGTAAAAAGAACTAATTTAATCTAAGGAGTAGACCCATAAATTGCAACATCAGGCGACTGTTTTTCTCTGTTTTTAATTATAGACCACAATCCCTTGTCCCTTGTAATTGCAAGCTGCAAAAATCCCTTGCTGGTCTTAATGGAATACCTGCAGGCACATATTTTTTCTTACTTCACTTTAGCTTTTTATGTAGTAATCAGTAGCACAGATAATTTATAGCAAATTGAAAAACGCTCATTATTTACAGTTAAACTAAAATGTATGACAAATAATTAAACTCGACAAATTTTTATATTTCAAAAATTGGAAAATTTATCAGTCCTGCGATTTCTCCCAATGCATGTCAGGTCCCGAAATTCAGTGATTATACTCAGAAGACAACGGAATATAAATCTGCAGCAGTGCCTTAATAATGTCAGCACTTTTTATATTGATGACTCATCTACGACCAAGGGAAATGTTTTATAGGGTTCATCCAATAGTTAAATTAATTCAAACATATAAAGAAAAGGTTTGATAGTTTATTGGATCGTCCCTTATTTAGATAGGGATAAGTATCACATTCTGTTCGAAATTTGATTGGTAGGAAAATTTAAGGTCCGGATTATGTGAATATATATATATATATATATATATATATATATATATATATATATATATATATATATATATATATATATATATATATATATATATATATATATATATATATATATATATATATATATATATATATATATATATATATATATATATATATATATATATATTACCGGGTGACACAAGAGACATGTAACGCTCTGTAACTTTACTATTTAAATAGTTAAAATTTTCAATTTTAAGAGAAGTTGTATATTACATAATTGTCCTTTTTTTGAGCATATCAAACATTTCCTTAAACTTCCGGTTTAAGCGGAAGAGACGCAAACTTTGTTATTTTAAATGGTACCCTGTATATTTTTTTTCCCATCTGATTAGTCTTTAAATTCTTTTTTCAACCATGTATCGCACCATGGCATTGTTTTTAAACTGACAGTTAATAATCGTTTTATTGTATTAAGCATAGGTGGCCATGATATGAACCTTGGCAGATATTGATGCTTAGTGTGCCGTGATATCGAAAGACTTCTGGTACGCAACTTTGTGTCTCATATTTTTTTGGGCATAATAAGTAGCTGAACAGACTAACTAGATCTTTCTTATTTAAAAGAAAAAATCTCTAAACAACCAACGATATTATAAAAACTAAGATAGGAACTCCATTTTTTCATTGGACCTACTTAAGAAATACTTATTTATCTTTTATTTTCGGCCATTACAATTGCTGTGCCTATCCCATTTTGCTTTCTTCATTAAAATTAGTATCGATAATTATTGCATAGTAATGAACATTGTTACTACCTACTGTAACAAAAATATTTAGTTGGGCAGGCCATGGAAACAAAATAAAATGAAAAAAGGCGCGTCATTTTGGTTTGACAATTAAGAATTGTTTACTTGACAACGATTTAAGTATTTATTGTTAAATTATACCTAAGTTAGCGCGTTTTAAATAGTATTTTTATCATGTATTCAAGAAATGAAAAAGTAGATATGCTATTAATATATGGCGAATGTAAAAAAAATAGCAGACAGGCTGCTCAGTTATATAAAGAAAGATTTTCCGAAAGAAATCATCCACCGTACAACTATTTTGGAAGAGTTGAACAGCAATTCAGAAGAGAACCAAATGTACCTGGAAATAATTTTATTATCGATGAAGAATCCGAAATCAATGTATTGGCAATTGTCGAGGCAGATCCCACAATTTCGATAAGACATATTGAGGACCAAACCGGTGTAAATCGGGAATCAGCTCGACGCATTTTGAGGAAACATAAATTTAAATCATACAAGTACCAAATACACCAGCATTTATAAGAAAATTACTATTGGACTATTGTATACCAGCATTTATAAGAAGATTGGACTATTGTAATTGGTTTTTCAACAGACACGTTTACTAATTTGGGATTATTCAATCGTAACAACAGTCGTTATTGGGCACAGGAAAATCCCAGAATTATGAAAGAAAGTGCATATCAGGAGCGATTTAGTTTTAATGTATGGTTGGGGGTAATTGGCAGAAGAATTATTGGGCCAATAATTTTTGACGGACCATTAAATGGAGAAAGATATTTAGAATTTTTGCGAAACCAGATCGAAGATTTTTTGGAAGAACTGCCACTTAATGTTGACCCAATAATGTTTCAACAGGATGGGGCTCCACCACATAACTGCAGAGTAGTGTTGAATTACCTAAATGAAAGGTTTGGAGATAACTGGATGGGAACAAATGGACCCGTAAGATGGCCTGCAAGGTCTCCGGACCTTACGCCGCTCGATTTTTTCATATGAGGTCACCTTAAGGAAAAAGTTTATAGGACTCCACCAACAAACCGAGAAGACATGGAAATGAGAGTCAGAAGAGCCATTAATGGGATTACCGAATTACAGTTAGATAACATGCTTAGAACTACCGTCACAAAAACTCGATTGTGCAAAGATAAAAACGGACAACATTTTGAGCACCTAGAGTAAAAAATATTTTTTGTATTTAGTGTTTCAGTAAATCTAAATCTTTTATTTTAATTTCATTCCTTCGATATAAAAATGTATTCCTTAGTGAAATGGTTTTTCATAATTTTTTTCAAATGTTTTTTATTTATTAAATATTATATATATTTCCTTTTACCTTCTTTTTCCACCGCCTGCCTAACTAAATATTTTTGTTACAGTAGGTAGTAACAATGTTCATTACTATGCAATAATTATCGATACTAATTTTAATGAAGAAAGCAGAGTGGGATAGGTACAGCAATTGTAATGGCCGAAAATAAAAGATAAATAAGTATTTCTTAAGTAGGTCAAATAAAAAATGGAGTTCTTATCTTAGTTTTTATAATATCGTTGGCTGTTTAGAGATTTTTTCTTTTAAATAAGAAAGATCTAGTTAGTCTGCTCAGCTACTGATTATGCCCAAAAAAATATGAGACACAAATTTGCGTACCAGTCTTTCGATATCACGGCACACTAAGCATCAATATCTGCCAAGGTTCATATCATGGCCACCTATGCTTAATACAATAAAATGATTATTAACTGTCAGTTTAAAAACAAATACCATGGTGCGATACATGGTTGAAAAGAGAATTTAAAGACGAATCAGATGGGCAAAAAAAATATACAGGGTACCATTTAAAATAACAAAGCTTGCGTCACTTCCGCTTAAACCGGAAGTTTAAGGAAATCTTTGATATGCTCAAAAAAAAGACAATTATGTAATATACAACTCTCCCAAAGTTGAAAATTTTAACTTTTTAAATAGTAAAGTTACAGAGCGTTACATGGCTCCTGTGTCACCCGGTATATATATATATATATATATATATATATATATATATATATATATATATATATATATATATATATATATATATATATATATATATATATATATATATATATATATATATATATATATATATATATATATATATATATATATACATATATATATATATATATATATATATATATATATATATATATATATATATATATATATATATATATATATATATATATATATATATATATATATTTCATTATTGCCTATGCCTAATATCAATTTTGTGAAAAGTAATATTGGTTTTGTAGCATTTCATTACAAAGAGAAATAAGCAAATAGACAAATAATAAGGAATATATACTTACCAGTCCTATATCTGGACATACACACGGAAACGAACCACTTAGAAGTCGTACAAGTTCTTTCACTCTTTCACCTTCATTGAGGATCTTCAGAATGGTGTACGACCTGTTTCATTGATCATTTATACTTTAATTTAAAATATTAATACTCCAACTTGCAGTGTGACGTTTTATGACATCAGTTTTTGACGGAACTCAAATTCTTAGAATACACAAACTTAGTCTTCTATTTATATTTGTTCTATTTGAACATATTATATATAAAAGCATTAGGCATACAGTTATCCAGAAGATGTCAAACTTTAAAATGCATAAAATCTTGTTGAACCCATTGAAAACAACTACTTCCTCCAGCTATGTGCTAGAGAATATTGATTTACATATACAATAGAGTTCTGAAGCATTCAAAGAGGTAGTGATACAGAAATTGCTTGCTTATTCAAAACTAAAATCATTTGTTGGTCTTATGCATGAATTGTTTTTTCGAAAATTCGAAAAAAATCCAATTTTCCAATTCCAATTTTCACCCTGGATATATTTATTAGCTTTGAAGTTCTTTGCTATTCATATTTGTTTTGTGAAATGTAATATTGGGTTTGTAGCATTTCATTACATTGATAAATAAGCAAATAGATAAATAATAAGGAAGATACACTTACCAGTGCTATATCTGGACATACACACGGAAACGAACCACTTACAAGCTGTACAAGTTCTTTCACCTTCATTGAGGATCTTTCATTGATCATTTATCTTTGAATGCTTCAGAACTCCCTAGCTGCAGGAAGTAGTTATATATAAGTAGTTATAAATATAAATGGTAGACTAGGTTTGTGTATTCTAAGAATTTGAGTTCCGTCAAAAACTGATGTCATAAAACGTCACTGCAAGTGTTGGAGTATTAAAATTTTAAATTCAAGCATAAGCGAAAGAAATCCAAGTTCTAATTTTAATTTTCTTCCTCTTCTTCATCATCGTCTTCCAGCCGCTGTAAAATTTCAAATTCCCCTGTTTTCTCGTCTTCAACATCATTTGTCTCCAGTTTTTCCAGGATTTCGGTATCACTGATATGGTGAAGCACTAAGACACTGCGCGCGCTCTGCCATCCATCTCGAAAATGGTTCAAGATATAAAAAAATGTTTAAACAAAAATTGTAGAGAATTTAATCCTCTACAATATTTATAATAAATATAAATGGCATAAAACCCATAGGAAACGAGATATTTGCAATAAAAGTGTAAAAAAAAATCGATTTTTTGACCTTTGACCTTGGGATATCTGAACACGCGGACACCCTACGATAGGTAGGTTTTGAGACAAGTTTTAGGGTACCAAAATAAAGGCTTATACAAGTTTATAGCCGACTGTCTATCTCTCATTCCGAGATTCTTGCCTTTATTTGACTAATGTTCCTGGGGTAAAACTAATATCCTAGTATGAAACCCCAGATTTAAAATAATCGGTAATTGCTAATGGTAATTGCAAGCGGCCCGACCTACTGAGCCACGCAATATATCGAAACAGTTACATGGTAACTAAAGTGCTCTTATAGCTATTACCTTTCTTGATAATCTTGTAACTTCTCTAACTATTTTTGGATATTTTGCTATTTGGAAATATATCCACCAGTTACGATTAATAATTTCGAAATGTCTAAAATTAGCCCTATATAAACTATATTTTAACATTGATTCTCTCGTATACTGCATTTACACAGCTTTATCCCCAGACAACCATAATACCTAACGAGCCTTGGCCTAAGAGTACATCCGCGTCTCATGAGGAACACGAAGAGCCTCATTGCTTAATATTCTCAATGCCGTTGTTGCAATTTCACGAATAATCACTGCTATAAAGCATGCCTCAATGCGGGTAGATCTTTATTTTTCCCGGTTCTCTCGTTTCCCTGTTTACGCAACGTTTACTGTTGCTTAACTTTCGCATCACGTAATCATGATACAATTTCCCCCTGGTCATTCGGGGAATATGCAAAACGGTGACCTATATAAAAGAATAAAAAAGTGTCGAAAATTCAGAAAGGCTTCAGGGTATGTAACTATAAACTAGCGAAATATTATAAAATAGTAAACATTCTATACGATAGAGGAAAGTCGCCTAATTTCAGATAGTTCCCTAATTTCGGATAGTGGTGTATCTAAGAGACTATCCTTAGTTGCAAACAGAACCCCCCTTTTATGTAAATCAAGAAGTCGAACCAAGCATGTACGGTGTTATTTACGCGGTACATACATTTTCCGTTAGATGGCCGTGATGAACTTCTGAATCGAATTTTGTAGTTTTATTTTCAGGCGCAATCTAAGCCGTGTCTGCCTTAGAAACAATTATTGCGAAAGTTTGTGTTTTCGATCAGGGTAAGTTCAGAGTACACGCAATACAATTTGATTTTTCTTGTTTTCGCAACTGCGAATCGCGATATCTCACGAGCCAACTAATCCCAACCTATCCGATTTCGCTCAGCTTTTATTAAGCGTGTGTGTCTTATTATTCTCTTAATTTTTTATATCAACTTTTTTTTGTAAAGTCAAAAGCTCCCGAGATATGCATTAAAAACGATTTTCCCATGCTTTTAATTGATCGTATTTATTTAAGAATATATAATATAACATAATGTGCATATACAGGGTGTTAGGCGCATGGTTACACAAACATGGACGTAATTATCCTCACCAAATATAAATCGTAGGAGAACACACTGACAGTTAAGATAAGAATCAAATAACATGTGGGTGTTTAAGCGATGAATTTCGTTATTTGCTCTAAAAAGAAAAATTAAATTTTCAAAAACTATAAGGCCAAAAACTAATTATTAGGGCTGAGTAACTTTCCCACCTCTTTTTCCTCTCCGTTTGAGTAACCATGCGCCTAACGCCCTATACCGTGTGGTTTTCCAAAACCGCACCAGGCCGTAACTTTTTTCCTATTGCATCTTTAGTTTTGAAATTTTTATGAGACACTTAAAACTACTGTAAATTGGGTTAAATTATTCTCACCTGATTCCCCGCGGGTTCTCACAAAGAGGTTCACTTTGGTACTTGCGCATCGGTACTTGCTCGTGGGCAGGTTACGATAACGGGAGCATGCAAATAAATATAACAATTACTGATCTGTTAGCATTGGAACAATCTAAAGTACTCACCGAGGGTCTCCACCCCCTCGCCATCAGTTCGTCCAGTGTCATATGGTTGGAGTATACGTTGCATCTATTAATTCTATTACTTAATGATGAATTCTTCGACAACTAGCTAGCGCCACCCTGAAATAAGTTGAGGCTTCCCCGAACGCCCACCCCATTGGGGTTGGCATTCCAATGACCGGATCGGGGGCACCTAATGAGGCTACCCTCTCCACCTGCATCACGTAATTCGAGCAGTCCACAACACCCCCAAGTTGTGAGTGATCCCGCTCGAAGGAACCACGGTCTCATGCCGGGCAACAGTGCACTAGGGGTGAACTGTTACATGTAACATACTCGTTTTCACATTATGTATAATACTCTTTTTCTGGCCTATATCGCACAAAACGTGCATTCATGCGAGCACTCACATACTAACTGCCTAATGCTTTTCTCTCCCCGCGCATCGTCCTGCCCAAGCATAACATTACTCATTTCTTTCAGCTATTTGGTGACCTAATCAAATGATCTTACATACAAGGTGTCAAGCATTAAATCGAAACAAGTGTGTTTGAAGTTTTAAAGATTATTTAATAATGCCATTTTGTGGTAAACAATATATAATATACAATCTATAATAAAATGGAAAAAATACTCTCTTACACTACTTTTTGCATCTTTTCACCTATCGGAGCCGTGATTACACCTCCGGAAGTAACCGGAAGTAACGCCAACTTTTGATTTTTAAATGGGACACCCAGTATATTTTTTGAAATTCGAATAGAGATTATTTATGCAAATACAACCATGTCTTTAAAAGCTTTCTACGAATGTTAACGATTTTATAGTGTAACCACTGGGGTTTTTACCAGATTGACCGATGTTAAAATGAAAGGGAGCGTCGGGGTTTGCAAAAATATGTATACATACATAAATATATACACACGTGATCTCATAGTCCTGGGTTCGTCGCGTATGCTTTAAAGTTAGAAGGGGAAATCTTAATATTGATACATGGAGATTTAGCTTACCTCGTATGCTCTCATGATGTCGATGTTAATCCTGTATGGCTAAACCTCACATCATCACTAAGATTCACGAACTAACTTTGTCGAATAATATTGAATTTCGTTGGTCAAGAGATTAATTCAAAAAACTTCAAACCAATATTATATATTTAATGTTTAACAGAATAAATTACGCCGACAATAAAACACTTACACTAAACAAACTATAAATTTGGACACTTAACCAGATGCGTCACGCTAATAATAAATCTATTCATATGAAAACAAAGCTAATCGCTAGGGTTAAGGACTTTCCGCTTATTAAACTATTTGATTTTAAACCCGAATTTACTATCTGAAAACGTGCCGGAAAACTGCATAATTTTGGCTAAGATTGTTGCTCCAGTCCTCGCTGGGCGGGACCAAAGTCGATCTTTCATCCCCTTTAAGTAATACCACTTACCGGGGGTGAAATCTCAACCAATCCTACGGGACCTACTTTACCCCTTACATAATCTCAGGAAACTATTCCCGTACGCTAACGACATCTGGTTGCAAAATAGAAACTAAACATTTTACATGGCATTTGGATGATTAATGATAAAATACTTATATGGGGTAGCCCATTGTACACATAAAGAGAAAACCCCATGAAAAACTCTTCTTGGGCTTTGAGAATTCATTTTCCAAAACAATACAATTATGGCATTTCTGAGATACTTTTTCTGCATTAATTAGTAAGCTGTTTGGCTATTTTTCCCATACCCGGAAAACATAAATTAAGTGACGCTTCTAACGGACAACTATTATTTATGATCGAATCTTTTCGTGTCCCATTTATGGGTAGACCCTGTTCATTTTACAATTGATTTGAGATATTTTACTTTTTGGTAGTTACACATCTGTTTACGATTAACTTTCGAAATGAATTTGAACTTGGGAGCGAACATAAATAAAGATGAATTACCCATTAAATGTGGACCTTCTTAGAATTCTCTAAATAATAAACAAAGGACAACGTTACATTTTGTGTCGCTATTCCCTTTCCGAACATAATTATGACCTGCACTTTACCATTTTGTTACAATAGTAATTTGAAATAAAATCGAAAAATAAAACAACTCGAACAATAAAAAAAAATGATTTGCTCAAGGTGGTCGTGATCAAATGAAATGTCTATCGTATCAAGTTGATTTATGTCAAAAAGATACCTATTATCAGTCTAGCTTTGGTACTGAAAGCAAACAGAATACTTTATAAGCGACTTTATAAGAAATTTAACAATAATTTATTTATAATCTAAAATATTGTTTGATATTCTTTACAAATAAGGTTTAATTCATTTTAATTAATTAATTAAGGTTAAATAATCTATTTATAAACTAAAATATTGTTTGATATTCTTTACAAATAAGGTTCAAATTGGGTACTGGGTCCTGATGTTCAATGCAGGCTGCACATCTTTTGATCTCGGTATTAGTTACTCTGAGAAGAGTATCCCGTGGAATATTAGCTATCTCGTTTCTAATCTCGGTTTTCTAAATCTTCCAAGTTTTCTGGAGGCATAACGAAAACTTTATCTTTCAGATACGGCCACAAAAAATAATCGCACGGATTATATTGCACAAGATCTGGCGATCTTGCAGGATATCTAATTGGTCCGTTAGTACTCATCCATTCTTCAAATCGCTCGTTCAAGAAAACGGTAATGATTCGCGCATTGTGTGGTGGCGCACCGTCTTGGTGAAATATAACATTTACGTACTCATTAACTGGGAGATGCTCCAAAAAAAATTCAAGATCTTCTCGCAACAGTCGATTGTATGACAGAACGTTAAAGTTTTCACTGAAAAAGACTGGTGCAATAATTCGATCCCTTAAAATTCCACACCAGACGTTTGTTTTAAATCTTACTTGAAAATTAGTTTCTCTTATAATGTGTGGATTATTATTCGACCAATGATAATGCAGATTCCGATTAAAAAGGCCATTGTTTCCAAATGTGCATTCATCCGAGTACAGTACTCTGTTCTTGAAGTCTGGATTTTGTGCGTTCCTTTCTAAAAAGTAATGGCAAAAGTTTAATCGACGCTCTGGATCGTTTCCATGCAAGTCCTGCACCAAGTTGGTTTTATACGCTTTTAGATGATGTTTTTCCATAATTTTGAAAACTGTAGTAGCTGACAAGTTCAAGTTTTGTGCTCTTTCACGCAGCGACTGATTGGGGTCTTCCATTACGCTCAACAGGACACTTAATTCAGCTTCCTGATTAAATTGACGTTCCGGTTGTTTAATGTTTATGTCGTATAATAGAACCAGTTTTTCGAAATCTCCTTTCGAGTCTGTAAAATTTCCATCTTGATGGGGTTTCCCTGTCGGCATGTTTTTGGGCGTACCTACGACGAGCTTCTGCGCCATTTTTATTGCAAGCGTAACAAAGCTCAACCATCTCCGTCAAATGCACATTTTCCATTGCGAACTTAATTATTGTAGACACTTAATTTACACTTTGCGCGAATTTAACTGATAACGCTTTTTGACATGAACAACGAACAAGTCTCAAACGTCAAATATCTTATTTGATCACGGCCACCTTGAGCAAATCATTTTAATTTTATTGTTCTAATTGTTTTATTGTTCGATTTTATTTCAAACTGCTATAAAATGGTTAATTTTCGTGGTAGAAAGCTTTTAAAAACACGGTTGTATTCGCATAAAAAATCTCTATCAGAATATCAAAAAATATACAGTATGCCCCATTTAAAAATCAAAAGTTGCCGTTACTTCCGGTTACTTCCGGAAGTGCAATTAGGTAGTAATTTTAAGTGTCTTATAAAAATTTCAAAACTAAAGATGCAATAGGAAAAAAGTTACGGCCTGGTGCGGTTTTGGAAAACCACACGGTATATATACATATGTGTTGCTATACTTTAAAGCGCGTTATTAGAGCTCTCAACTTTCTCTGGGTTCACGTTTCCATCCTCTTTGGCAGTGAGGGTCCTGACAAGGGTTCTTCGTCAATGGCATCCGCATCTTTAGTGGTGGGTGATTCTTGCTGAAGGGGTTCTGTGTCGTCTTCATCGTCGTCCTCGTCGTAGATAGGTACGCACATAACAGTTCATGATTGCTTTCCGGCATCCACATTTGCCACTACTACAATCCCTGGTGGAGCGGAAAAATATCATTTTCACTAGGACCCCCGGTGCTGGTGGATCTTCTGCTGTAATTGGTACTAGGATATCTCCTTGATGTTTCCACCACCACTCTTAAAGAGGCAGCTCATTCTCGAGCCACTGCTTCACGTGGTGGTATGTGCGCCGGAAATGCTGTGCTGTTTCAGTTGGTGGGAGTAAGCTTCCCAGCCTTTTCAACCTCGCCGTGAGTGGAGGAAGGGTTGTAAAAGATTACTGCCGCTTCCTTAATGATTTCTGATTTGAAATACAATTTTGAGAAGCCCACTTTGCTTCTCCTAAAAGTTGCAGATGTTGTGTCGCAGCCGGTGACTGAATGTGAGAACAGAATGCGTTCAAAACCATGATGCTGCATCTCTTGGGTGGACAATGTCATTGTTTTCCAGGACAATGCCAGGATGTCTTAGGTGGGAGGAATGGAGACTATCAAAAGGACAGATAGGTCCATATCCTCACCAACGACAGCCACAGAACTCTCAGTAGATTGTTCCACAGCAGTCTTCACGATAAGAACGTCAGCATCATTGGTGGCTTGGAGAGTCTGTATCCCATTCTGCTGAAGCTTTGTCTGTAGTAAGGTGATGAACTGACCTTTGTTGGTAGGATTGGACAAAAAATCTTCTTGTTTCTCCAAATTAATGAGCCGCCATCGTCAGTATGTATCGTCGCCTCTGTTCTTGTGACTTCATACTGTTGGCAGAGTTTGCGTATACATCAAATACGACAGTGCGACTCGTTCCAGGATGTACCCCCTCCTCTTTGTACCCCCTCCCCTTGGGCTCACCTCCTAGACGTCAGGACTTTTAGTATGTTCACTCTCTAAGCACCCTGAACAAGTTTATAAAGGAATATCGCTTAGGTCCCCACTCACGCACTCTGCACACGTTTTGAGGCATTCATTGACAGAACTATTATATATCTAAATATATAATTTTACATGCCAAAATAGTTATGTTGGGTATAGATTTAGTATTAATTGGGCTACAAAGTATTTATGAAAGTCTGCTATTTGTCCATAACCGCTCCAGTATACTAAAATAGAAGACCTAAAGCAGACGCTATTGTATGCAATTTTAAATTTCATATCTTATCTGCTATATTAGAATTTATTGTTCTCAATTTTCCTCGTAAAAGTTTATCAGTTTTCAATCTTCCGCGAAAGGATACTTCGAATTTTATTGCTAAATCAGTTATCCAAAAAATATACGATTTTATAATCAGATGCCGTAAGGATATCGTACGTTTTCTTAAAATAAAAACTTATTGGGCAATCTTATTCCAGCGAGGGAATATTTTCCTATATAAAGTCTCATATCCGTTCAAAATTTCTGCAAAATTTATTTTACGTGTATTTTTAAAGCGCATATAACTAAAATTGAAACTTTTTCTGTGGGTCGTAGATTTGTTCAAATATTATGATAGGAATATTGATATTCTACAAACTAACAGTTTTGTTCTAACGCCATATTTTTTTAGAGATGTGACACTTTTTATAAATTGCAAAATTTTCTTTGCTATTAGCACTATTTGTAAACATTACACCCAGTTTTAAAATATAATGTACTCTTTAAGAATATGTAAGGTCGAATACTTCAAGTGGGCCATACATACCTGGATTTTTTATATGAAACACTATTATTATACACTTCGTATTGCATTCAATTGGGTAAAAATAAATGTCCCACATTTTCGTTGATGAGCAAAAATGTTTCTACTATTGTCTTCGTCATCAAATTTTAAACAACTTTCAAAATGTCCGTCCGGATGCAGATTTTTTGTGGACATGCTATCTCAACAAAGAAATGCTCAAACAACCTAAGAATTGAAAGAAAAAAAATTGGTAAAGGAGGTTTTAAAGGAAGGGTATGTTTATGAGCCAATAAGGGTAAACTAGACAGGAGTGCTTAATCAACGTCAGCCAATCAGGTCCTAGTAGCCTGGTTGACGTCATTGCCATTTTATCAGTGGCCAAAAAAATTAATAGTATAGGGTGTCCCAAAACATATTTATGTTCCAGGAACAGAAGTACGCCCGTATTTATGCAAGCACATATATACTTATATAGGTTGCAGCGCCTTTATGTGGTTTAAGCTTATATGGATCATTTATACTTTTTTAAGGATATTATTATGCTTTTAAGGCTTCAAAGTAGCATTGATAGGGTGAGGTTAGACTTTAATCTCTACTGACTCTACTGTTTAATTTCTACTAACCAAATTAAAAATAAGCACAAGGTGCATGACCCCTAAAATATTGCAAAGCTTGTCTGTTTTAGAAATTATTTAACACGTTCGCGGACAGTAACCAAAACTTTGGGACTTAAAGAAACATCAACTTTTTTTTTATTGATAAGATTTTAACACGAATATAATATAATATGACGTCCATATGACATTACTTGCAATTTTTTTTCATAAAAAGATATAGCGGCAATTGCCGTCTTGTCCCATTAGGAATATGTTTTGTTGAAATGGGACAATGACGTGAAATGCCGTCAAGTGAAAACCAATAAAATGTGCCACAAAATATATTTATTGAATTCATAAAAATACAAAAATAGGAATATACAAAACCAAAAAATCTAGTTTTTGTGGTATTCTTCAAAGCATGGCTCTATGCAGCATGTCTTGCACAAGTACTTAGTTTCTTTGCGTCTACCGTTCTTTGCGATTTGCATCTCATATAATGGCTCTTGTTAGGTACCTTTTGATTAGGAATTTTGTCTGGGAAGTGCATATTTTGTTTCTGTCCATGATCTTCATCTGGATCATCTAATTCAATTCTCGAACGTTTACCTCCATGTAATTCTCCTGACTTTACTAATTTTCTACCGTCGTTCAAATTATTAGGTATACCAAGAAACTCTTTTATCAACTGTTCACGAAACTGTAGCAACGTCAGTTTAGTGGAGAATTTGTTCTTTATGAAAAAAGAATTCCAAATAGCCACATCCAAAAGATGGAACAAAACCTTTTTATACCATCTTATGCTTTTTCGCGGCGAAGAATAATAGCTGACCATCTGATCACTACGATCGACTCCAGACATACTATCGTTATATTTTGAAACCTCTTCTGGTTTTATTTTTTCTTGCCCGAATCGATTTTTTACGGGAATAAGCTTGGAATGATATTTTATCGCGATACAGAGGCCTTCTCGTCTATCCTTCCATTTGGACACGTATATTTTTCCACATCTCTGCCATTTTCTCCCTATTTTAGTTTCAATTTTGTTACTGCGGTAGGATTTTTTCTTCTATTTGAACGTAGGGTACCAGTACTGTGAGATCTCCTATTTAGTTTCTTAGACAGCCCCACACTATTATAGAAATTGTCCATAATATGGTGACCACGATCCAAATAGACTCCATTAGAGAAGTTACCAATGTCTCGAGTTTAGATAGTCCTTCAGCTTCTTCAGTCTTTCCTGAATAAATTTGTATATTCAAAACATAGCCATCTGTTGTACATAAACAATAAAATTTTATGCCGTACCTAGCTCGCTTGCCCTTTATGTACTGTCTAAAACTCAGACGACCACGAAAAAGCAACAGTGATTCATCAAGTGATAATTCTTTAGTGGGGTAATAGGCAAATCTGAAATTTAGAAGCAGCTTACTCAATAAAGGACTAATTTTATTGAGTTTATCCCTCGGATCTGTAGCTTGACCATAAGCACAACTGAAACATCTGAGCAATTGTTCAAATCGCCTCCCAGGCATAGAGTAATGGAACACGGGACAATAATAAAGAGGATCCATGCTGAACATTTTTCTAATTGAGGGAAATTTCAATTGACCCTGTAGAATACACAATGCGAAACTGTTTCAATTCTGTCATAGTAATTGGTCGATGTGTTCATAGATGTAAGTATCATATCCATTATTTCATTATCCCAAAGCTTCTCAAAACATTGTTCCGCTCTGGGAGTATTCTCGAAATGCACCTGAATTCCTGATTTAGCATCGTCAAATGCAAAGTCTGGAATTTCCCCGGTATCGTCTTGCCATTCATCATCACTCAATTCGTCAAGACTAGTATCACCATTGATACTTACAGTCTCGTTTACATTATTGTCTCTCTGTAATATGGAATCATCTGTGTTATCACTTCCGGATTCATTTTCCTGACGTCGTCATCAGGGCTGAACGGCTCTGACTCAGATTCAGAATAATCCGATTCTGGAGTACTTACTTCATCCATAAGTTTCTGAAGAATTCGTTCTTCTCTCGGATCCATGGGACCTCCTTGAAAAAAAAATCAAAGTAAATTGTTGGAACAAACAGGAACATTTGTTTTAATAAAATATATTTTTCAACCCATTATGTAATACTTACTTTTGTGTCTTCTATTTTTACACTAATATTATAATTGAGTAGATACAGTATTGAGAAATACACACTATCAAAATTATACTTTACTAATAAATACCTCTGTATTTATCAGTACTGTTTTAGGAAATTGAAATTGTAAATAAATTGTAGAACTATAAAATGCAGTGGAGACGTTACACTAATTCGATGTGCCTCTTGTTATTTTACATTGATAATATCAAATAGTAGCCACGGTATTGAAAAGTACAAACATATTCATAAAACATATAAAGATAAAATTACATATTCCACATAATTACCTGTAGTGTTTTGCACAATTCCTAGAAGTTTGAAATGGTTTGAAACACTAAAAACAGTAAACAAATAAAAAGTAGCAAGTATCTGAGCACAAAGCACACATAA
>CAXKVY010002021.1:0-50906 GCA_964058915.1 Tetropium fuscum | reverse complement strand
ATAAGTCATAAAGAAAATTCGAGAAAAAAAATATAATAACTTAATTACACTGTCAGAGAAACAACGGCCAATATCTCTAAAACTGTCGTAGTTAGAGCAAAATTACAAGAGATCAAAATTGTTACTAATGGGCCGTTAGAAATATGTATCAGATAATGTCAGTGGCGTACGAAAAAAAAGTTCCATTATGCAGAATATCCGAAGTACCCGAAAAAAGTAACATCCACTATAGTATTTTCGACAGGAACAATACAACTTGTTGATCCTATGCAGGTTAAGATATGTGTAAAATATTTAGTGAATATATCATTCCGTTCAGAAAATATTACACATTAATGTAAAAAAAAATGAAACTTTAACACCTTGTATCTTCCTTGGGAAGCTAGATCGGCCATATCTTTATAGGCACTTTTCTTTTTAAAAACGTGCGTTCTATCCCCTGTTAAAGTTTGTCTACAAAAAAACTGACTCACCCTGTGTATATATATATATATATATATATATATATATATATATATATATATATATATATATATATATATATATATATATATATATTGGATATTTATATTCATATTGTTTGTCATCAAATAGGTAATATTTTTAAAAATCATAGCATTGCATTGTTATAAAAACCTAGAAAGTTTGAGGTACCTAATACGGGCGGGGAGTATCTTTTCCGCACTCGATTTATAACTCCGCTGAGGGTCGGTCGGTCAACTGCAATAAGCGTGCGAAACAGTATCACTTCCCGCACTCGTTAGATAAATAGCTATTAACGCAAAACATTTCCAAATATATATAAAGCGTTATATTGGAAGAAGCAAATTTGTTGCTTTCCTGAATATCGTGGCCATTTCTATATCATTCTGTTGTCACGCCAATATAAAACACCGGAGATCAAACTATGGGCCTATTTCACTAATAGGTAGCTTGTAAAAAATGTTTATTAATAATTATATTAAGAATAATTATATTAATAATAATTATATGCTATATAGGTTTAGCGATATGCTATAGGTACATTTATTAATAGCTTATGTTTGATTAAAATTTTTAGTTCACTTGTATATCCTATTTATCTAATTAAGTATATATTTATTTCTTTAGTAATTTTATCCTATAGGTATGTATCCTGTAGGTATGTATCCTATAGGTATGTATCCTATAGGTACATATTGTACATAATGTACATATCATCTTTCTGCTTTTATGTTATTTTCATATGTATACCCCAGACAAGTTACATAAGGGGATTGTATATGTATTTACAGTTCCTTTATTGCCTGCATTTAATGTTTTTCGTATTTGGTAAATAAACTATTATTATTATTATTATTTCTAGTGTAACCGGAAGTTACAGGTTACAGTTCCTTCTACTGCCTTTAAGAATTTCTTAATGGTCGAAGCCACATCTTGATATATCCAATAGTTGAAATATATAAGTATATAAATTGGATTAAAATGTAGGTGATGTTATAGGAGTATTGAACTGATATTGTCATAAACTATTTCCAATTGTTAGATTGGTCCTATATTGTATCATAAAGGTCATAAAATTTAATGCGTTTTAATAAAGAGGAAGGTTTTAATAACGAGTAAGAACGAAGGCGAGTGCTCTTAATAAACGAAATCTTGCAAAAAGTGAAATTTATGGCTTGAAATGAAATTAAATAAGTGGCTGAGAAATGGCTCTACATGCACGTGAGAACATAAAAATGTTATCAGGTTAAAACACCTCCTCTCAGAAGTAAGCCTTAATACGTAATAAGATTACCTTCGGTTATTTTAGAAAATTAAAATTTTTAGAACCCAATTTTAATACAAAATTTCCATTGCAAAGTTTTCTATTTCTTGACCAACAAAATTAATCGATTCCTCAACTGTACAATGAAGGCTCCTTTCACAAAATATAATTTCAAATATCTATTTTATTGACTTCCAGAAGTGTTCAATACCCTTACAGAAATTGAGACATTGAGAAATTGTGGTATACTAGTATATACATACCACATGATACATGCATTTTTAATCATCTCCCATTTAATGAACAATCTCTACTGAAAACAGCAGACGTGATATTATAGTATGTTTGGATATGACGGCGATGGCGTGCTACTATATTTTTTAAATTCACAGAAATTATGATAGATGGAGAACGAGCATTGGCTAAGATGCACCCTCTCTATAACACTCGCGAACAACGACCTAAAAAAATGTATTCTTATGTAAATCTACCTGGCGGATCTGACCTTCAATAATAAGAATTATTCAATCGCGAATCGATTTTTTTTACGTAGCAACTAATTAAAAGGAGCTTAGCGACAGATTTGAAGATCAAAAAATTTTGATTCAACTGCTTTTTGCTTTTTTGATTTTGTTTTTTTTTTAAACGGGAATTCATTTTACTCATTTTCTACCTGTTTCTTTAATTTTTTTAATACAAATTCATTGCAAATGATAAAAAGCATCCATTTAAAAATCTAGTAAAAAATTATTAAAATTAAAATTATTATTATCATATCGAGGGATTTTTTGCGTTGCACATATCTTCCTACATACAAAAACTTGTGAAAATATGATAAAAAGTTAAGAACTCAGATTATAATTATCTTTCCTAATAATAAATAAATAATAAATTTGTGCTTAAATTTATTAAAACAATTCAGGGAAAAATTTTGAAAAAGCGTGAGTAACATAGATTTATTTCATCAGTAGCGATGTCCATTCTTTGAAAGATTTTTAAACACATAATTTTTCATCATTTGCAATGACTTTGTGTTACTTAAAAAAGAGATTTCTAATCCCATTTTATGTTTTTTTATTTCATTAATAAAAGTCATTGCAAATGATAAAAATGTATGGTTTTCAAAATCTTTTCTAATTACATTGTGTATATCTTATATAAATAAACAGCTAACATAAAATGCTTAGATATCTTTGTAAAGGGTATTTATAATCTTATACAGGGCTTGCCAACAATTGTGCACTATACAGAAAACCATTTTATTTTGAAAAACGACTTTAACTATCAGTATCTGCATCAATTATTACTCATTAATGCGTTGTTAATTTATATTTGAGAAATATTCAAAGGTGCACATATTCAACATCATGCTTATCAGTTCTATATTTTCTTTCAACAGAAACCTTTTTTAAGTGTTATTATTTTTATTTTAATGTATATTTTATTATAATACTGCGGTATTCCTAAAAACGGTGTAAGGTATCGATTGAAATATGGTATATCTTTTTTAGCAAAAAGAGGAATCGAATAATATCAGAAAATTTTAAAATTCGGTAACTGTCAAAGATGTATAATTTTAAATATAATACTGAACATTAGTTTAAACTTGCATTAGCATATTAGTATGAATTATTATTTTAATTTCTCAAATTTAATTGTTGTCAATTGTTGTCTTACTTTGCAGGCTTGAAGCTCGACAGGAATTTTTTTTATGAAGTAGGTACTAAATTTTTAATTCTCCCGTATACACCCAGTTTTCATTTTTCTGGGTTTCTTGTTTTACGCAAAACACATATTTCACTTTAACGTTTCTATGGCTTCATATTTTATTATCATTACATTCTAATTGTAAATATTTATTGAATGACGGATTAATGAAACTGTAAACAATACTTTAAAAATTTCAATAATTCTCTGAAAGAAGTCTAAGAAGTCTCTGAGCTATTAAAAAGAGACAGTGTCCGAGGAAAACAAAACGCATAGCAAGGAAGGTATTTACTTTCAGGAGGTTCCGAATAGTGTAAATACTGCAGACACTGAGAATCAAATATATCCTTCTTAAGTATGCAATAACAGTATAATAGTATAACCAAATATTGATCACACTATATACCTTTCGTCATATCATAAAACAATTGGATGATGAATGCGGTGCAGAATAAGTATGTTTCACATTCAAATATTACGGATCCATTTTACACGTTCCTCGGCCGTGTCACATCGGCATCATTGGCATTCATTCGTATACCAGCTGTGCTAATACCATCGAACGTTTTGGGGTAAAATGGGGTCAACAACGGTTCTTGAAATATAAGTAATACAGTTATTCTTTAATTTAGTGTATTATTTGGATGGGTTTTGTGTTAAAATTGATTAGTTATTAGTATTCTAACAAAACATAACAACTTGTTGAATGAAAGTGCCTTTATAGTGACGATTTTAGTTTGCTGTAAGAAAATTTATACTGCCCCGATCTCCCATTGCGGCAATTGTGGGTATCCTTTGAAATTTTTTTATGTCTCATATATCAATGTTACAAACTATATATTTATATATTCATTTATAATGTAATTTAGATAATTTTTTTATGTTTCTCCAATTATCTGAACAAAGTATTTTTCAGGAAATCTGATAAAGAAAATGAGAAAAGATGTCTTTTATACAGCAAATATAAATAGAAAATCTCATATAATTTAGAAAATCTACCAGCCATTTCCTCATGTTACATTTCACAGTCGGTTATCTGTGGAATATGAGTAGTAAACAGGATCACATGACCTTAATTGGCTTTACGTACATTTTTCGCTTTGTGCTGTCGACATATTGAACAAATTGGAAAAAATTAATAACACAAAAATTAGGACTCCTACATGCTATGCTACTGTGTTACTGAATGTCCGTTTGATAACAATACAGAAAGCTCTAGCAAGGCTATAAAGTTCTTATGTTGATTTTTTATTCGTTGATTGTGTGGAGACGGAATTAGTAATTCAAACCCAATATCTCCCCAAGTTCCTCAGACAGAATTTGAAATTCATGAACAATGTAATGAGGGGGTACAGTGGCACAGTTAGGGGGGGGGAGGGATCAGGCCCCACTCCAATGCTAGCAACTAACAAAAAGTCATGCTAGTTTTTTCATACTTAATTTATTGCCGTTTAATAGATCTTAATAAAAACACACTTTTCAATTGTTGTTTTTATTGAATCGTATCATATTATGGTGCTACTGTATCGAAAATTTGACTGGCAGGCTCGGCCCCTGCCGCGTCCCCATGAATATGTTCTTTAAGTTTCCTTAAAGTATTCGAAATCAACGAGGAAATCGATTTAATAAATTCAGGTGCAGAAAGTTTCTTTTTTCCGCACGCATTTTATTTTCTAAATATTCCCTTTCCCGTATTCTCCCACACGGCGTGTAGGAATTGTTTTTCCCTACGTCGTGTGATAAAGTGCCCTTTACCGCACGCGAAGTACTTTACCGCACTTGTGCGGTAAAAATATAGATTATCATATGTTTCTAAAACATTTATAATAAATGATTTTTTTGGATATTATTTTTTTTTATATTTTTACGTTTGTAATGAAATGATATTTTTAAAATTCATCGCATTGCTATAAAAACGTAGGAAGTTCGAGACTAAACCAAAACAGAGTAGAAAATTATAATTTTATAGTTTTATTTTTTTTATTTTTTTTTAGTTTAATCAAGCTCGTATAGCTCGTAGAAAAATATTGCACCTGAGACGTGCGAGAACTGTCTTTTCCGCTCTCGATTGCTATTTGCTATTTTAGTTAGTTACTATTTTACTACTCAATTTTATTACACAAACTATTTTAAAACTCAATTTGTGCAGTTCTAATAGTTATTTTCTTGTTTCAGATACCTGTATAACGTCGTGGGATACCTCGAATGTGACCAACCTTCCTCGAATGTGATATACCCATCCAACACCAAAATGAACGTAACAGCTGATTACCCAGATGGCACTCAGGAAAGCGACCCTATATTCCTATTGGTAGTTCAGATAATTCAAACCATATTGTTTACAATAGTATGTCTAGTAGGTCTTGTAGGTAATACATTAGTGATATACGTCGTGATTCGTTTTTCCAAAATGCAAACTGTAACTAACATGTACATTGTAAATTTAGCCATAGCAGATGAATGTTTCCTTATAGGCATACCATTTTTAATAGCAACTATTTTGCATCGCCACTGGATTTTCGGGTATTTCGCTTGCAAAGCGTATATGATCTCCACCAGTATTAATCAATTCACTAGTTCAATTTTACTTTGTATTATGAGTGCAGACAGATACATAGCTGTTTGTCATCCTATATCATCTCCTAGATGGAGAACTCCTTTCATATCGAAGGTGGTGTCACTACTTGCATGGACTTTCAGTATTATTCTGATAATACCAATTATTCAGCATGCCAAGGAAGTCGAGAACATGGGGAAGAAGTCCTGCGTCATTGATTGGGGAAATCTTGACTACGGAAACTTTTCCGATAACTCTACCGATAACTCTACCGATGAAATTGATGCAGCCCCTGCAAAAAATTTCACATTATACACTTTCTTCTTTAGTTTTGCCATACCTCTATGCTTAATTCTCGTCTTCTACTGGTTAGTTATTAGGAAACTTAAGACTGTGGGACCCAAAAACAAGTCCAAGGAGAAGAAGAGATCGCACAGGAAGGTGACTAATTTGGTGCTGACTGTAGTTACGGTCTACGTCATTTGTTGGCTGCCGTATTGGATCACGCAACTCGCTATAAACGGCGTTAATGACACGTAAGTGATTTTTTTAATGAAATTATAATATTTATTTAACAACTTGATATTATAAAATGTATAGCAATAGCCCAAATAGTTCAATTGAACATGTAAAATGTACAATAAAATAAATACAAAGTATATAAATCTAGAATAAAATAAAAGTAAAATATCTGATATAATATTATTGTTCTTTTGTATGGACAGCAGAAATCAAAATCAAAAAGATCACAATAGAAGCAGAGACAGATAATAGAAACACTTACTAATCAAGAACTTTTTAAAAACAGGTTTAGAGACATGCGAGTCTTTACTACACTCTATATCATTTGGAAGATCATTAAACATTTTCAAACCCATATGGTCAGGTGACTTGGAGATAATAGTTAATTTTGCAAATGAAACATAGAACTGATGTCTCGTTTTAATATTTATAGAATGAATATCTTGTTTTTATTTTGATAAATACATAAGTAAATACAATCATTGTAATAAAAAAGTTAATAGAAAAATGTTCATCTCTTGTATAATTAATGGCTGAGTGTTACCATAAAACCATAAAAAATATTTTCCTATTATTACACAGGGTGTAGAAAAAGCAATGCAAAAAAATTAACTCTCTGCCCCTATTTCAGTAACCATTTAAGACCCCCAAGCATGTCCCAGCATGATTCTATATCTTTGTCATCCGTCAGCATCTTTTTCTCATATCTTGTTAATATAGCCATAGCTTCTGTTTTAAAATAGCTCTGGCTATATCAATAGCTTTTTTAAACACATTTTATTCGATTTTTTTTTTTGCAGGTTTTCCATCACTCTTCACCTGCTGGCGTCATGCATGAGTTACTCAAACTCCGCCGTTAACCCGATACTTTACGCCTTCCTGAGCGATAATTTCAAGAAGAGTTTCCTCAAGGCATGTACTTGCGCAGCCAATAACGATGTAAACGCCACGCTCCACCTAGAAAACAGCGTATTCCCCAAGAAAACCAAACAAAACTGTGAGCGGTTTAGGCCAAGTAGAACCGGGGGAACTTCGATTTGCGTCAATAACGACGACGAGTGCGACGTCGGTCCTTTAGTCCGCAGAGGGGACGCTTCCACTTCCGCCATCACTATGACAAGTCGTACGACTAGTACGACTAACACACTCTGCGATAGCAGGGATAATTTTTTCAAGACTAATTTGGTAAAAAATGGCTCTGCTGTTGCATCCCAACCTACCAGTTTATAATTTTTATATCGCCATTTATATAAAGTTGGAACAGAATTGACAAACATTTACTGGCGTACATATTTAGGTAATGTACCAGGTACATCCTCTAAGCGAGGATACCGAATTGACGTACTTTTATAGATCTGATTTGATAGTATTTTTATACTTACAGTATTGATATGAATAATGGCGTTACAGTTAAAAGCAAGCGTGATTTGCAGAAAGAATTCCCATGTACAAACAAGTAGTGTCTACTTTCATTCAAAAATATGAATGAGTTGTTTTTTTGTTTTTGAGGTTATTTAAGTGTCTCGAGCCATTTTACTTCACGGAGCCTACTTTGCTTTATGTTGCTATAAATCTATCCAACATTGACAGCAGTCATTCATTCATTCTTCATCCATATTTGAAATTAGCTGCCACAATTGCCTTCTTTGTAGATTTTTTTCTTTCCATTCAAATTTGGAACTTGCAAATTGCAACAACATTTTAAAATTAAGAAGGTAACCGATTGTATGAAATAACATTTACCCCATTGCAAACGTTTGTCATTTACGTAATTGCACAGACAGACCGTTATTAACGACACAGTTTATAAAATTTTCGTTTCGCAAGTGAGATAAAGCATATGACATATATGAAGGAGAGAGAAAAACAGATAGCGAATGCAGTTTTGACTTTGGCAACGATCCCCACGAGTGTTCTAAAGCGCAAAGCAATTTTGATATAGTTGGACAACGATTCCCCACGGTTTTAAAGCGGAAAGCAATTTTGATATAATTTATAAACAATCGTGACAGAATTGGAATTAACCAGAATAGAATATTACTTATCTATATCCTGCTGGATATATCTGGATTGGGATTCTGAATCTGATCCAAATGGATGATGAACTTACCGGTTCACCAAGAATAAGATAAATAAAACTCAAAAGTAATTATAGCGTATTATATTTAGCTGTATTATTGAAGTGAACACTTATTTGGCCGCATGATCACGAGTGATTTTTCAAGGTCGCGTCAGAACACAGTTTATAAAATTTTCGTCTCGCAAGTGAGATAAAGCATGACAAATATGAGGGAGCATAGAATCAGGAACATATATTCCACACTTCATTTACCATAAAGCCATAATATCCGCTTCACCTATACCTGCCCCAATTGAAGATAATGTACAAATTGAAGAAATAAATTAAATATTAAATTCGTATACCACATCTTATTATTTCGATATACCTGGAATATGTACAATACAACTATCTCTCTCTCTCTCTCTCTCTCTCTCTCTGTCATTCTCTCATTATTATATAAACTCCCACATTATTGGCCTAATTCGTCTACACAAAGACCCAAGGTCGTTAGACTATGTAATAGGTGTTTTTTATAAATTTTTTGAAGTTCTCATGCGTTATATGTTGCCATTACCCCGGTTCACCTGAGTCTATACTATAGATAATCCTAAAGGTATGTATAGCACGTAAATCTGTTATGAAGCAGATTGTAACACAATGTTAGGTTATAATAGTATATTATGCAACGACCATTTAATGATGGTTATTAAGACACGAGCATGAGAATTATGAACGTGTCTTAATAGCCATTATCTAAATGTGATTTGTATACATTAGTTTTCTACGACCAATCATAATAAAATATACAAAAATTAACACTTTATTTCTGAAGTTTATTAATTTAAATTTAAAATTTAGGAAATATGGAAACTATTATAAATAGATAACAGAAATATCAGAAATTGTTACATTTTGGAAGGTATACAGTTATTAAAATGTATCTGTGGTACTACTGGCAATTTTGTTACAATATTGGTGGCCGACATTCTTAATGTTGATGGAGTAGTATTTATAAAATTGGTGGTTTCGTTATATTCAATCGATTTCAAAATTTTATTGGCAACGTTGTCTTTATTTTGAGTCGATTCCTCAATGTAGTTTTCGGCCACTGATGTAAATTTCCATCCACCGTAGCGTTTTAATGAAGCTACAATTTTGATGGTGGTGATAACCACCATCAAAATTGTAGTAGAACTGCTGAGAAATCAGTGGCCTGTGTACAACTTAGCATCTGGAAGATTTAAATAAGTAGCTATTTCTTTTCCTAAATATCCAAATTTGTTTATACCTACGTTTTGTAGAGTGCATTTTCCATTTATTTAATTTTTAAAAAAGGAAGGAGATACACAATTTTTGGACGAATATATTAATGTAATTCTTGCATATTTCATAATACTTTCCTGTAACTGTGAATTTTCGAGTTGTTTTTGTGTTAGTACCTTTAATAGGGAACATGACTAAAATTTTAAATATAAAAATAATACTAGAAATCATAGCGTAACGTTGTAATAAAATGGGTACTTCAAAAGAAAACAAGATTTCTAATTCCGCGCGACCAGTATGAAGGATCTAAACAGCGTTAAATTGAAGCGGCCCGAAATTAGCTGTGACGTCACCAACTACAATATCCGGTAGGCGTTGCGCCGGAAAGGGGCCGAATGAAGTATGAAATCAAGCGGTCGTGCTGGGATCTCCCGTAGCCGACCGAATCTGTCTCCGCGTCGTTTATAAATTGTAGGCTGTGGCGTCACGGCTTTGAACCTGTTTGAAACGGTTCGCTCGCCCGCGAGACGTTAATAATTTATAACCAATTTATTTTTGGGGAATTAAGGCGTCATATTTTGTATATCTTATTTTTCGGTATGGTAGAACATTACCTATGCAAAAAAAAATGGGAATGTTCCCTATTGTGACTGAAACAGTTGATTCAAAGTCATTTACATCTCTTAATTTTAACTTGTCCAGGTCATTCCTTCTACAAGCACCCATAATACCAAAGATGCCGAAATGCCCCGTTCTGACGCGACCGATTTGGCGCGACCCATTTGGCGCGGCCGTACTGGCGCGGGTTCGTTGCGGCGCAGACCACTTCGGGCGCAAAGCCTATGTGGCGCAGGTACGTTCTGGCGCGAGGACATTATGGCGCAGATATAAGTACCTACCTATAGTTTAATTCTTTAATTTAATTTAAACATAAATAATTTGGTCTGTATTTCATGGGCCTAAAATCGTTCCTAAAGGAGCCGCCGCTCCCAAAAAGTGGAAAAATAAAAATGGTTTCCCATTAATATCTTCAAAATGCTCGATTGGTTCAAAGATTTTTATGTGGGGAACAGACGTGGAGGTGGGCGAAGACCAGCTATGTTTCCACCAACTTTATAGTCTGTTTATGAAAGAGTTACCAACGACATTCACAGAACTAATAATTTTGCGGAAGCTTCTCACAGAAGGCTTCAAACGGAATTATCAATGGATCATCCAACAATTTGGTGTTTTATTGATATACTGAAAAAGGTACAGGTAACAAGAGATATGTATATAGAACAATTAATAGCGGGACATGCACCTCCTAAAAAACTTAAAAAGTACGTTGAATGTGACAGAAGGATTAAGAATATTGTAGAGAATTTCAATAATATGGGGGTGGTAGAATATTTAACACGTTCGTGGACAGTAACCAAAACTTTGGGACTTAAAGAAACACATCAACTTTTTTTTATTGATAAGATTTTAACACGAATATATTATAATATGACGTCCATATAACATAACTTGCAATTTTTTTTCATAAAAAGATATAGCGACAATGCCGTCTTGTCCCATTAGGAATATGTTTTGTTGAAATGGGACAATGACGTGAAATGCCGTCAAGTAAAAATCAATAAAATGTGCCAGAAAATATATTTATTCAATTCATAAAAATACAAAAATAGGAATATACAAAACCAAAAAATCTATTTTTTGTGATATTCTTCAAAGCATGGCTCTATGCAGAGTGCCGGTTTGCTGGGGCATGTCTTGCACAAGTACTTAGTTTCTTTGCGTCTACCGTTTTTTGCGCATTGCTTGCATCTCATATGATGGCCCTTGTTAGGTACCTTTTGATTAGGAATTTTGTCTGGGAAGTGCATATTTTGTTCATGTCCATCATCTTCATCTGGATCATCTAATTCAATTCTCGAACGTTTACCTCCATGTAATGCTCCTGACATTACTAATTTTCTACCGCCGTTCAAATTGTTAGGTATACCAAGAAACTCTTTTTTCAACTCTTCACGAAACTGTAGCAACGTCAGTTTAGTGGAGAATTTTTTCTTTATGTAAAAAGAGTTCCAAATAGCCACATCCAAAAGATGGAACAAAACCTTTTTGTACCATCTTATGCTTTTTCGCGGGGAAGAATAATAGCTGACCATCTGATCACTACGATCGACTTCTGACATACTATCGTTATATTTTGAAACCTCTTCTGGTTTGATTTTTTCTTGCCCGAATCGATTTTTTACGGGAATAAGCTTGGGATGATATTTTGTCGTGATACAGAGGACTTCTCGTCTATCCTTCCATTTGGACACGTATACTTTTCCACATCTCTGCCATTTATGTTCTCCCTTTTTTAGTTTCAATTTTGTTACTGCGGTAGGATTTGTTCTCTTCTATTTGAACGTAGGGTACCAGTACTGTGAGTTCTTCTATTTAAAAGTTTCTTAGACAGCCCCACACTATTGTAGGAATTGTCCATAAATATATGGTGCCCACGATCCAAATGAGGCTCCATTAGAGAAGTTACCAATGTCTCGAGTTTAGATAGTCCTTCAGCTTCTTCAGTCTTTCCTGAATAAATTTGTATATTCAAAACATAGCCATCTGTTGTACACAAACAATAAAATTTTATGCCGTACCTAGCTCGCTTGCCCTTTATGTACTGTCTAAAACTCAGACGACCACGGAAAAGCAACAGTGATTCATCAAGTGATAATTCTTCGGGGGGGGGGGGGGGTAATAGGCAATAAAGGACTAATTTTATTGAGTTTATCCCTCGGATCTGTAGCTTGACCATAAGCACAACTGAAACATCTGAGCAATTGTTCAAATCGCATCCCAGACATAGAGTAATGGAACACGGGACAATAATAAAGAGGATCCATCCTGAACATTTTTCTAATTGAGGGAAATTTCAATTGACCCTGTAGAATACACAATGCTAGAAACTGTTTCAATTCTGTCATAGTCATTGGTTTGATTGATGAAAATCTACTATTTTTTCTATGTGGTCGACCTGTGTTTTCTAGACCTGCTGCATATGTGTTCATAGATGTAAGTATCATATCCATTATTTCATTATCCCAAAGCTTCTCAAAACATTGTACCGCACTGGGAGTATTCTCGAAATGAACCTGAATTCCTGATTTAGCATCGTCACATGCAAAGTCTGGAATTTCCCCTGTATCGTCTTGCCATTCATCATCACTCAATTCGTCAAGACTAGTATCACCATTGATACTTACAGTCTCGTTTACATTATTGTCTCTCTGTAATATGGAATCATCTATGGTGTTATCACTTCCGGATTCATTTTCATCAGCATATGTGGGGCCCCTGACGTCGTCATCAGGACTGAATGGCTCTGACTCAGATTCAGAATAATCCGATTCTGGAGTACTTACTTCATCCATAAGTTTCTGAAGAATTCGTTCTTCTCTCGGATCCATGAGACCTCCTTGAAAAAACTGGCACAGTAAATCACAATCAAATGGAATCGCTATGCAATGTTGTCGGCATACGCCGCTTTGAAACCACAGCAGAAAGTAAAGTTAGACGGCATATACCGTCTTGTCCCTAAATATGGAGCGGCATATGCCGCTTTGTCCGTCAACGTGTTAAGAGGCTTGGCTTACAATTATAATATGGATGCCTAGTTAAAATACATGATTTTTGTACATAATAATTTGTATATTATAAGTAAAGGGTCCGCCAATAAGCGCGCTCGATCTTTAAAATGAAATAAAGCAAGTTGTGTGAGAGGTATAAATGAAATTTATTTTTTGTTTGAAAGAGTATTCGAAGGCATTATGTATGGAAAATAATATCGGTCAAATGTCCACCTCGGCTTCGCTGGGTGGCGCGCATACGAGAAGTCCAATTTTCAATGACTCTGGCGCACAAATCGGGCTGTATTTCATCGATGGCGTGGCGTATGTTGACTTTGAGGGCATCAGTGTTTTGTGGTTGGTTTGCGTAGACCTGTGATTTAAGAAAACCCCACAAGAAATAGTCTAGTGGGGTTAAATCGCACGATCTCGGTGGCCAGTTGATGTCGCCTCCGCGCGAGATAACCATTCCTCCGAAGCGCTCGTGCAGAAGATCCATTGTGGCGCGCGCTGTGTGGCTCGTAGCGCCGTCCTGCTGAAACCACATATCCTCGACATCCATATTGTCGATTTCATGCCAGAAAAAGTTCGTTATCATGGATCTGTATCGTTCGCCGTTTACCGTGATGGACACACCATCGTCGTTCTCGAAGAAATACGGCCCGATGATGCCTCCGGCCCAAAATCCACACCAAACAGTTACCTTTGCTGGGTGCATTGCGACCTGGTGGACCTCCTGTGGATTGTTCTCGGCCCAATAACGGCAATTCTGCTTGTTGACATTCCCATTTAACCAAAAATGTGCCTCATCGCTGAAGATGATTTTGCGACCAAAATCGGGGTCGACTTCCAACTGCTCTAAAGCCCAATCAGCGAAGATACGGCGCTGTCTATGGTCGTTTATTTTGAGCTCTTGTGTCAGCTGGATCTTGTACGGATGCATGCCCAAATCCAGATGCAAGATTCGGCGAAGTGATGTTTCCGAAAGGCGGAGTTCCTGTGCGCGACGTGAAATTGACTGACGCAGATTTTCACGCACACTATCGCGCACAGCGGCGACATTCTGGGCAGATCGGACGTTTCGACGACGCGTCGGTGTTGGCTGATTGTTCACCGAACCGGTTGCCTCGAATTTGTTAATCAAACGACGGATAGTCGACTCAGCAGGACGATCAATTGCACCGTAAAATTGGCGGAGCGCGCGGAACGTTGCTCGAACCGATGAATGATTTTCGTAATAAGTTTTAACGATTTGCACATGTTGCTCGCAGCTGAATTGGTTCATGGTCATTTGTGAAGATACACTGAATAATAACAACTACGTTTGCCAACTCTACCACAAACAACATGGCCGCCATGAGCTGTCAAAGATCGAGCGTCCCTATTGGCGGACCCTTTAGTAGTACCTAGTAGGTATGTTTAATAAAATTTGTTTGTAAAAAATATTTTTATTTTTATTTTTTTAAATCTGCATACGTACAATAAAAATAGTTTGATGATGAAATTTGCATACATATCAAATATGCTTTCATACGTATAATAGAATCACTGAAAAAATCCGAGGAAAAAAAAGCCGCCGAAAAATACACATACATGTTTGCCATATTATTGAAATTACCGTTTGGTCGCCTATTCAAGAATACGAAAAACATTTAACAAAATTATTTGCGCCACAATGTCCTCGCGCCAGAACGTACCTGCGCCACCTAGGCTTTGCGCCCGAAGTGGTCTGCGCCGCAACGAACCTTCACCAGTACGGCCGCGCCAAAACGGCCGCGCCAAATCGATCGCCCCAGAACGTCCTACACCGCAAAGATGCATACAACCTAAAAAATGCTTAGCCATGCCTTAGCCTTACAAAAAATACTTAGCCATGAATCAAATTCTCAAAGGGTTCACCTTGCACATATATACTGTTACTTGAAAAACATTTTCTTTGACAATATTACTGGCAAATGCGCCTCGTATCCAGTTCTGTGATAATTCAAGTGCTGGCGGAGATGTATACACTAGATTTTTGTTGGCTCCACAAAAAAAATCTAGAGGGTGAAGGTCCGGTGACAAGGAGGCCATCGAATCAGTTCATTGGGCGCAATGAACTGCTGTCCAAAATGTCACTGCAAATAATATGTTACCACATATATGTGCATTGCCGAGTTGTGCACCGTCCTGTTGAAAATAAAGACGTATATTTTCCGCCAGCGGTATGCCTTCCAAAAATTCCTCAATTGGATTCTCTAAAAATTCTGAATATCGCTCACCCGTTAGACGTCCCTTGAAAGTGATAAACTATCATTATTTTTAATAAAATTTGCTACCATAAACATATCAACAATTAGGTAGTAGATTATTGGATTGACCTTTGGAAGAATCCGTCTTCAGTGATCCGTCTAGTGCCAAGCTAATTATTAAAATTAAATTAAGTATATAAGTTCTAACGAAGCACAGAATTTAAAAAAACCCGAGAAAATTGTGCGTAAGCAAAATATTTCAAGGGCCACCTCGCTTATATATATATTAGTGTGGCCATCGCACACAAATCATACGATGTTCCCGGCCTGAGCCATTTGAATTGACCCCTGTTTAGATGCTGTAGGTATAGTGATGGGGTGGTATTACAAATTATAATTTTTTGTGAAGTACACGTTTTATTATAACGTTTCTCAGCGTTTTTTAGTATAATTTTTACATTTAAAATTGCATATATGCAGGTTCCCTATTTGTGTTCTGCTGAATACATCTTAAAAATGTATAAAAGTGATTACTACCAGATTAAACAACTTACTAATTTTTGTTGAGAATTTTCACTCGACAACAATATCATCATGAATATAAACCACTACGGATTCGTGTGCGTATTTACGGCTCTTTACAATTCCTGAAAATCGTCAAATAATGCTAAATTTGCATTTCTTGTATTCCCTCAATAGCATTTTAAAACGGTTTCATTATAATGGTAATCATATGCGTTCCATTCGATGAATCTTTACCAATAGGTATATCTACCTACGGTCTAAAAAAGTGTAGGTAGGTATATATTATGTAAAATTGAGACACTCCGCTTATGCGAAACTTTATATAATACAAAAATGGTTTAATACGGCGTTATGAATTAATCATGGGGAAAGTTGTGATAAGACCTAAAACTAACTACAAAGATCCCTGGAGCTGAATTTACGCATGAAAATGATAGGTAGTTTGAAGATGAGCTTCATTTAACATATTTCAAGGGACGAAAAAGTATCTCATACTTTTTATTAAGTTCTTGTACTTTTTTATTACACTTACGTAAACCAAAAAAATAGAGATTGAATAACGTTCTTCCGGTTTGAGTATCGGTATCGGTACAATAATTAGTAGAGAAGGTGCAAATATGGATTACCATTTTGTTTAGTAGACACACCTTGCAAACAAATAGGTAAAGCAAACTTAAACTTGGTGAGGTGCCATCTAAATTAATTGGGAATAAGTGTCCATAACCAAATATAACTTAAACCTCATACGTTTCGAGAAAAAAAATTACCACGTGTGCCAAACTGAAAATTTTATGAATATGTTTCCAGTCCTCTATCAACGTTTGAAGGTAGTGTATAAGTAACTTCAACCGCTTGTCGATAGATGCAGACACTTTGTTTTCTAAATCAGCCGCTATCCATATTGCCAGCATATTCCGTATTTGCACCTTCTCCTCTATCATTTAATAAACTAGTATGCAGGCAAATATTTATTGGCTACTGTAACATAATGTCTCCAAAATGTCTGCACAGTATGGGATTTTTTTCTCAAAAATGATTTCTGGCTGCAGTTCTACATGAGTATAATCAAAAAAAGCCAAGACTCTTAATCAGGTCATACTGACAATATGTCATATTTTTATGAAATTTTCAATTCACCTAAAATGGCAACAATTTTTAAAATATAAAAATATTTCACTATTCACAAGAACAGTTGCTTATATTCACGTTAGGTTGCTAAGTACGTTTGAGACAAAATGCTGAATTTGTTTTCAAGGCCTATTTCAAAAATGTAGTCGACCAAATATGTATACTCCATATTAATAAGATCTGCCCTACTATGAACCATACGGCCGTAAAATTTTTTTTTGAGAAAGGATACTGGAGAACACATGACTTAAATCGTTATTACACAATCAGTGTTGATCCGATTTAAAAGCAAAAACATGTTTTCTATGCGCAATGAATTGGTCTTTTTGAAAAAGAAAAAACATTTCCCAGAATTTTACTGGTTTTGGTTTTTTTTAACAATACCAAAATAGCCATTTTTGGCATATTTTGCTGTCCAGCTCCTAACCAATGAATGTATGAAAATGAAACCAACGTAGATTTCCTTATATTAGGGTCGTGCATACATAAAAAGACCGACTACTGCAGAAAGAGAGTACCTACATGCTAAATAATGGATAGAGAGCTAATGAACTAGCCAGGTAATAAAAATAGTAAAGGTATAAGTATAGTACAACAATAAAAAATATACATATTAAATCATATTAAATAAATTTTGGCATTCAATATAAGTTTGAAATAAAAATAAATACAAAATTTTAAAAAAAATCATCTTTATTATTCATCAATATATATATATATATATATATATATATATATATATATATATATATATATATATATATATATATATATATATATATATATATATATATATACTTTTTTTCTTTTTTCAATGTATCTAGAAGCTTCCCGATTATACCTTCCTATTCCAGGTTGTATACACTGCATATCGAGGAGTTCTCCCTATATATGCCGGGGTAGTACAATGCGATATATGCATGCAAATGTTCGCAACTCATGCCGCAACTATTCTAAATTGGGCCGTATCTCCGTTATTCAAAGTTCTTGTCGGCACTCCCGGATGCGATGTTGCCACATCATCTGGTGCGGTGTTGCCATATTGTGCAGATGTTTCCCAGATCTAGGGAACTTTCAGTATATCTTGTCCAATCGTTGCTGACGATCCCGTAGCAAAATTTGAAACTTGAATCCTTAGAAATACAAAGAAATTGTCTTGTACCTACATGCTAGTGGTTTGGTTTGTGTTTGTGATAAGTAGCAACATTGGTCAGATTTTACACCCCTAAAATAAACAAAAATTACAAATTAATTTTAATAAGTACGTGCTCGAAAATACAAGTAATTGTAATGTAAAATTCATTATTACTCTAGGTACATGGGTTTTCTTAAATATACTTGAAAAAAAGACACGAAATATTAAATATAATTGAAATAAACCAAGATTGAAAAAGTACTAAGTCCCGGAGATTTTATACCTGTTTGGAAATAATTCGAAAATATTTTCCTCTTTCCTTGAATCAACAATCGGGCGAAGAAGTTTAGTATATGATAGTATAATTAAATTGATTTTTTTTTCATCCAATAGTGCACCATACAGATGGCTTACATCCGAGTTTTAGACCGTCAACCCCTTGCACGTCTTCCGCCATCTTGAATTTAAGGGAAGTTTGTTTTCGCGGCTAGCTAGCTGTATTTTTTGTTTTATCAAAAAATTAGCCGACACCATTTTTGAAGGAAGAAGTTTCTACAAATTTGTGTTCTTGACATTTTCCGAAATTTAGCATATACCAGTACCTATGACTAGTTATAACTGTACGATTAAAAATGTAGGGGTTGCAAATTTTTCAATATGAAATATATTTTTTTCTGCTGACGGTATCGCGAAATATCCTTAACAAGAGTTGTTATTCACAAAATCACCTACGATATTTATCTGAACAACTTTTTTACACAAAATCGAAAATGACGGACACTTCCCATAATAATTAATTTATGTTGATGGACTATGGATAGGAATATGATTTCTTATCATATTCGGAATATGATCTACTGTGAGGGGGACATTTAACAGCATCAAAATGAGTTAACCTGACATTTTTTGTGTTTCTTATACATATATATTTTATCTAGGCATTGGGCTGTAATGTGCACTATATATTGATGGAAGAAAAAATATTTCTTATCCCGCGAATTGGAGTATTAACCCTAAATTTCCTGGACTAAGTAATATGATGTTCTAAATTTTATCATAGATGCATCATAAACATCACAACTTGACTAATCAGATTGCTAAGATCTGCATTTTTTATACTTTTTTAGATATAACACTGATTTCATCACGCTGATCTATCTAATCGAAGTGATTAAGTCACTGATATGTAAAGTATGCATATATGTTAATTTCTTTTTTTATGGGATTACTAGATGTAAGTAGTAGCAGTAGTAGTATTATTGATAGTGAATTTAAACAAGAAACGTAATTTATAAGGATAATTAAGCAGGGTAACTTATAATTTGTAGGTACCTATATACATTTGGTGTATAAATGTAAGGTTTTCTGACCATCGGAAATCGCAATGTCTAGAAGGAAATATAAAAGAGAATTGTTTATTTTTCATAAGATTTTATTGAATGAGCCCATAAAGTCTTATGACATTACCTAACCGTAGTATATAATTGTGTAAAAAACTGTTTCCAATTTTCTGTTGAGAAAATATTATCCTCTGAGGATTTCTTGCGGTAATGCACATTTTTACAATTTTCCTGCGATGTGTGTGATTATGACAAAATATAATTTCTTCACTCCTACGTATACCTATTATAGGTACCATTCGATTATTCTCATCAGAGTTTTGTTAAAACAGATTTCTACAGCAGTAAATTATAGGATATTATTCTATTCATTCAAGTGAGGTATATAAATGTTAAATGTACATAGAAATGTTACTTTTTTGTTGGAACCTGTGATATTAACATAATGTTGCATATATGAAGACTGTATATAATGACACATTTAATGATATTTGTGTTCCCTTGTAAGTCGCACCCGTTGACTAACCCCAAGAAGCTGTATATTTTAAAATATAATGTTAACCACTTAAAACCGGTCTATAGAATATCAACATAGACCAGATTTTAATGCATTTTGCCAACAGTAATTGTATTAGTGTGTATGTATACAACATATTTACTGTAAAATAAATATTTCCAATGTATATATGGTGTTTTTTTATTAATGGTTTAGATTTAAGATTGGTAAGAGCCCCATCCAGACTGTACCTACATTTAATTTAGAACATGCATAGGTGTAGAAGCATTTCACTACTAAAGCGCCTATAAGCACAGACTAAATACACATTTACCGGGACCTCCGAAGTCCGTAAGGTAGGGAGGTCCCGGTATTTACTATTTAGTAAATACCAGTGACATATTCATTATGTCACTGCTATAAGATAATATAAAGCCACTGTAATGGCGCTTTAATAGACTCGCCATCTATTACAGAACGCACAAAGTTACACAATAAACACATTTTAATTTCTAAATTGTCATCGGTGTGCGCCGATATTCTTGGGTAAAGATGTGACTTCTTTAGGAGGAGCCGAGCGGTACCATCGCTCTTTACCCCTAATATCTGTGTAGGTAGGCTGAGACCACCGATTATAGACTAAACAGGATTGCTTATCCCCATAAGCGCAACGTTAGACAAATCTCGTGGCCCCCACCACGCTTTTGACGTCAGCGGATACGTACGGCGTAGGTTCATTGCCCCACCGGTGTATTTCCCGGCATTTCTGTAGTGTGACATTAAGACTACAAGATATGCTAACGCGCATTCGATCCCCTTTCTCTCTCCCTCTGCTGACGTCATTCCGTGACAAATTTCAAATATTCAAATTTGACACATCTTTAAAATACATTATTTTAAATACATTATTTTATAAGTTTAAATACGTTATTTTAATTATTTTGGTCATTTGTGATTGTGATAAACAATGCTTTACTGTGCAATGAAGGGTTGTACGAGTAACAATAATAAAAACAGTAAAAATTCTTCCAGTACATATCGATACTTTAGTTTTCCAACTGCAGCAGAGATTTGCAAATTATGGGTGCAAAAGTGCTACCAAACGCATGATTTTAATATTAAAAATGCTAGAATATGTTGCATTTTTCTGATTATGATTTTCATGTTAAAGAAAAATTATTGCAATTGCCCAATAATAAGTGGAAGTTGAAAGATAATGCTGTACCTTCACGTCCTTGCCTTTTACTTTTTTCTTTAATTATGGATGACATAATTATAATAATAAATAATTAAGAGTATGAAATATATACGTTATAAACGAAAATCTTAGCTAAAGGCTAAAGATGCCAAATAAAACTAAGGTTATGGTTATGTCAAAACTTATCTTTCGTGCGGTTGTGTGTACATGCTAAATTAATGCCTGCTCTAAATAGTAAAAAAACTGCTCTATATACGATTAATAATTATTATTGTACGAATTTAATCAGCAATATAAATTTGACACTAAAAAATCCAAAAACCAAACAAACAACATCCGTCTTCTGCAAAATCAGAACAGCAACACGACACGGGAAGAAAATAAAAAATAACCGAAGCTAAATTGGCGCGTATGTTTAAAGGAAATGTGAATATTATTAGTTATTTTGTGACGGTTTTGATAATTAATTATATAAAATAAACTAATGTATATTTATATCTATATTTTAGTAATTTTTATATATAAGGTATTTACCCGTTCACTTGCTTTAACTGTAAAGACCCCGTGCAGTTATAGAAAAGTAAAGGTCTAATGCCGTAATTACTAATTAATGTACAGGTTCTTTACAAACAATCCTTCTACTAAGTGCCATTCCAGTTCAAGGATTATAGACGTGGATTATAGATTGATTCCAGTTCGTGCCGTAGTAGACCTTTAACGGCAACAGACCTTTAAGTACCAGCTATTTGCCAGTGTTCGGGGTACAGGCCCTTTAATGAGCGGGAATATGTTGGTTGGGTGGTCTTGTTCTTTTTTGTACCTACCTATACAGGGCATTTAATAACTTGGGAGATTATTTTTAATTAATGATAATATATTATGCTAAAAGTAAATGCTTTACAAAAAATAAACCTAATGAAAGTGCTTTAATAACCGACAAAAATTAAAATATAAAATGTTTGTCAAGTTCGTAAACACCCTGTATACTTAATCAATGTCTAAAATAGTTATATCGAGTCGAATCATAACGAAACTTTATAATAAAACCATGTAAAAAGCTTTCGTCTCCATATATCGCCATACATTTTTGTCACAGGGTGACGTCATGCGCAAGTTTGTTCAAAACGCGTTTCCCAAGTGATCATATCTTGTACTCTTAGTATCATGGTGCCTAGAGAAGTGTTATCTGCCAAGCATCAATTTGGAATCGACCGTTGGCGCAAAAGGATGCCGGCCGAACTTTACCGCTGACGTCAGATCTTGACTAACAACACGTGGCCGATAAGCAATCCTGTTAGTCTATGTCTATACCTAATCCTTGGGCTGAGACCGCCTCGTAAGGGGTAGGCCACGCGTTTTATGTGACCCTTCCCACAAATGTGATCAGTGTCATGTAATGTTACGCAGCCTCACCCGGGCCTGACTGATGGGCCCCACCGGCAGAGCCTTGGCAGAAACGGATGTGCGCTGATCACCATATTCTTTGGCAGTTTGGTCATAGCAAGTCAAGATCAGTTGAATTAGATTAACCGATCTTGACAGCAGTTCAAAGAAGTAAAAAGATTTGGTGCCAGCTACGGTGCCAGTTTTCCGAAATATTGGTAAGGCAGAGCACTGATATGTTACTACATTTACCGAAAACTGACGTTTGTCACATAAATCGGTGCATATACATAGAAATTCTTTATGCGCTCCCCTGTTTTACCCGTTCTGGTTTTACTGACAAAGTGGAATTTTGGACGAGATGCTAATTGTCACTCGCGGCTCCATATACTACGCGTGTGCGGCTAATGAAGAGATAATTCCGCAAATGGACAACCTGGAAAATGGAAATACCTGGAAATACCTATAAGCAGAATAAAAAATGAAATACCTTGGCGGGGTAGCAAATTGGAAAATAAAGTTGCCATCGATGAATTATTTTTATCAATATTCTTTAACTTATTTCTAAAATTTGCCAAAATAGTATTTAATGCTTTAAAAGAAAAACAATGACAAAAGCAAATAGAAAGGGCAAGAAAAACGCCTATACATACCTACATCATATTTTATTCCGAATACATGCACATTTTTAAGATATAGTGGTAACACCCAATCCTATAAATTCTTATAAATCAAAATACTTAAATGTGCACCTTTTAAAAAGTATGTGCATGCTCATTATGTGATTTTTGTGATGTGATTTTTTCAAAAATCATACCCCTGTCCGGTTGCCCACATTGTCCTAAGGGTTGGTGGGGGGTTGTTGGGGTAGGGGGGGGGGGGTTTAAATGGATATTGAGCATGCACAGGCGTTTTAAAAGTCCAAGCAGTCGGTAAATATTCATTGAAAGGGATTTTCAACAATTTTGTGCAGCGTGTGGCATTATTGTAATTTTAATGAGGTTTGGAGAGTGGCTAAATAAGGGTTAATTTAATCAAAATCGGATGGCATTGATACACACTATTATTTATACTTAGGACAGTATACATTTCGAACGCCATCCGATTTCAACAATTTTTAGTGATTTTTTAATTATTGTTGAAACAATCGAAAAAAAGGGTTTTTCGGCGAGTTTGAGGGGTTGTTTCTCCGAAACTGCGCATCAGGATCGGATGGCAATTTTTTCCAATGTTTGGTGGTGTCAATAAGTATGCTCACCAATTTTGAAGCGATTGCCTCATAACTTTTTTTCTTGTTTTTTTTTATTTCCTAATGCAAAAACGGCCCGTGTGTCTCGGCTGGCAAAAAGAAATTATTATATAATTAGGGTATTACCTTCAATGCTACCGCATTTTAATCCGGTTGTTTAATCGCCGCCCCTGTATATTTGGGGTCACTTTGGCCGGTACGAGGGGACTCTGGACCACTCAAAGGCCCAGATTACCACTCGCCATCCGGTTACCTGTCCAATATAGGCTTGACGTGCCATTTCCTTGAATAATACAAGTTTTTGAAGTAACAGGTAACAGCAATTTTATTAGTGTTCTGTCACACAAAAAGAACTGTTCCATTACGCATTGCAAAGAAATTTTATAATTACTAATTATATGGTAGTACTTTTTTTACGGCAACAAGTATAAACAACATAAGTAGAAAACCTTCAATATAAAATTTAAATAAATAATGGAGTTACCGCCGCAGAACGCGCCATCTCTTATTGGGTAACCCAAGGTCCCGCCAAGAGCCGTTCAAGGCCACATCAAAGAAGCCGACGACTTTGTCGCTACTTTGTGATAGGATAGGTATACGGTGCCTTTACTTTTCATTGGTAAATCATTTGTTGGTGGAGCCATCTAGTTTACACCCGCTAGAAGTGGTTATCATAAATTTATATTAAAATATGGCATTTATTTATGAGCAGAGACGTATTTTGTGAGCATTTTCGTCACTGTCAACATAGTTATGAAATTTTCTTTTGAAAGACATAGACATCAATTAAGCTTCAATTTATTTATGACTGTTTATAGTGAAGACTCCTATATACTATAGATGGCAGCATAAATAAATATAATAATATTATTATTTACAGATTTCTATATAATAATCATCAGCCAACAGCCAACTGATCTGAATCTATCATGTGGTGCAATGCAGGTTATGTGCGTCTGCAACTGCAACCGCAGTAAAGTACAAAAAGCGGTGTCAAGTGTACCACTAGTTTCAAAATGATTAGAAATTAATAAGTAATAATTAAATACTTAACAGTGATATTTATTTTGTACGTAGAATATAAATAATAATTGTACCTACTGATCAAAAATGGATTACTTAAGAGATGCCAAATTGGTAGCCAGAATTCAAAATTTCTTTGGAATTAAAACTGATTTGGCCAAAACAGACAGTAGATTGGATGGCAATGACAAAAAGGAATTTATTATCACCAATAAATTTTGGTATTATTTATTTCTATTTGGAACAGCTCTGGGAGATGAGACATTTTATTCATCTTTTATTCCGTTTTGGTTTTGGAACGTAGATGGTGCAGTTGGGCGAAGAGTAGTGCTAGTTTGGACAATTGTTATGTATATAGGTATGATCACTTATTTACGAATACATATATTTCGCCTTATCAAGTAATGTTTTAGGACAAGGTATTAAAGACATAGTTCGCTGGCCTAGACCGGGTCCTCCAGTAGTTCGCTTACATAATAAGTGGGCACTGGAATACGGTATGCCTTCTACACATGCCATGGTAGGTGTGTCTATTCCGTTCTCTGTACTCTTATATACCATGAACAGATATCAATATAATGTTCCGCTTGGATTCTGTATTGCTGTTCTATGGTGTACTGTTATCTGCATAAGTCGTTTGTACCTTGGTATGCATACAGTTTTGGTAAGTTATCTGTTATGAATATTGGAAATCATATTTACAATTATGCATTATCTAGAATAAGTGCCTATAGGAAATATTTTATATGTAAGATATTATGTTTAATAATTATTATTATCTGAAGGTCTTATCACTTGGTGTAATTAACCTAGATCTTTACCATATAATATTCAATGATATGCCAAACGATGTAAAGCCCATTTGGGCTAATATAATATGGTCTTAGAGCACTTCCTATGGAAATAATAACATCACTTGTAAACCAAAAAGTACTGGTTTTTATATCTCCGAGTGCTCGGGGAGGAAAGGTAACAAGCCACACATTTGAGTAGAACGTTTAGTAGGTAAACATTTATAGGCAGTCACAATGCAAATATTTATGGATAAATCTAGTGATTCATCTATTAACTAATAGTGTAAATAATTGACTCGTTACTTCTGTAGGTAATTGTGGCCACCCAAATGTGAACGAATTTTGGTTGTCATAGAAATTTCAGCTGAATTTTATCGTTGTAAGTCACTCTTTGTTTATTGGCGTACTACAGAGAGGGTATATTTATAAACATATTACGTTGGTATTTTCTATTACAATGTTGAGTGGATAGACGAAACATATAATATAAAAACGTCAACACTAATATTACTACTTCTGTAATCTTCCCTATCTACAGAATATAATTCTTAAAAAGGTTAATAAAAGAAAAGTAAAGAGAACTAATCTCTATATTTAAAAATTAACACAACAAAACATTAATGTTAGTAAAATTGAATATTTTATATTGAAAAACCCTGACAAGAGATACAACGACTAAAAGGGCCTAATAGGCAAGGTGTAGGTAAGGTCTCCACTGAGAATGAGGACAATGCCTTGGTTCAATTTATCCATCAGAATCATTTTGAAACTGCTGTGAAAGCTCGAGAAGAAAAATCCATGATCTGTCAGAACAGCAGGAAGACGTCTTGAACAATCTGGCCTTAAGAACTGCGCTGCTGCTCACAAAGTACCGGCCTAAAGTTTCTCTGGTATATTTTGTTGACTATGAAACCCCACAAGTTTTCAATGGGGTTCAAATCCGGACTTTTTACTGGCCAAGGCAGAATATTTATGTTATTGGTATTCAGCCATTCTCTTACTATTCGTGCTGTATAAATTGGAGAATTATCCTGTAATCAAAATATAGTTGTTATAATACTTTAATATATACTGACAGTGTAAAATTGCTCACATGTTCAAATTCAAAATTTTCGGGAAAACCTTATCTCACAGATGGTAGCATCACGTTATACAATATATTTGTGTAGTGTTCGGCCATTAATCGCCCATCAATTCGCCAGCACACTCCAGGACCGTGAACACTTACCCACGCCCAAATATTGACTGAAAATCTACCGCTATTGGTAGTAAACAGTGCATAATTCTTGTCGAATCTTGAATTCCTGGGTCGAGAAACACATAGTCTGTCACTATTAGTAGATTGGAATGTCTTCTCATCGGAGAACACTACATTGTTCCGAAATTCATTACCTTGACACAATAATTCATTTGGAAACTGAACTTGCCTTTGTTTATGCTCGTCAGTTAAGAATACCTACTTTGTGAGCAGCAGTATTGTTGCAGATTGTTTTAGAGATCTTTGTGCTGTTCTAACAGACCCTGGAAACAATGTTTCTTCTCGAGCTTTCACAGCAGTTTCGAAAGGATTCTGATGGATATATTGAACCAGGGCATTGTCTTCATTCTCAGTGAAGACCTTACCTATACCTAATAGACCTTTCTAATCGTTATTCCTCTTGCCACCATTTTTTAATATAAAATATACAGCTTTTACTAACAGTTAAATCAGCAGCCACTTCACTCAATGACCAGTTTTTTCTAATTTTGCGTAAATGCCTCGGCATATTTTGAGTCACAGTATATTTTGAGTCAAATTTTGTATCAATGCAATCAAATTACATTATACAATTTTGCCGTCCACATTTGGGTAACCGCAACTGTACCTTCTAAAACAGGAAACTGCTGATTTAACTAGTTTTGCTCAAATGTGTGACTTGTTACCTTTTTCTCCCTAGCCCTTCAATTGTTCTGAACATGCGCAATTTAAATACACGTGTAAGAACCCAAACAAACCTACCGAGAACCTACCCTATCCTAACCGTTCTATTATAGTAAAATACAATTTCGAGCACACTTGCAGTAAATTTTTTAACCTATTTAGTAATATCATCAACAGTTTATGTTATAGTCTTTTATTATTTAAATGTACCTATATCAATCAGCCAGTAATATATTTACATTAATGGCATATTAATTAATTGACTTCGTGTTATATATGTTTGATATGTTTCTTAAAATTGAGGCTGATGCTGGATATATATTTGTGAAAACTTATGATATTTGTTTGAATAAGTATTAGGTATTTACTAAGTAGGTATCTGATAAATACAATGTATTTAATTCTCTGAACTTAGTTATCTCCATTTAGCTTTTATTTATAATGTAATCAAACTGTATTTCTAAGAAATAACTAGGTGGCTATTAAGTGTCATAACGAGTTTAATTTAATCTTTTGTGGATCCCTATACAGGGTTATTCATTAATAAATATTCATTACATAAATTTTTGGAAAAAAAATGGTTTAAACAAAAATTATAACGAATTTTCTACTAGTATTCTAGTAATATGGTACTTAATAAAAAATGAGGCAAATTTAAATTATTTTTTTAACTCGAACACTATATATTTTCATATTTTGAATGACCTAATCCTCCTGACTCCAAAAATGTAAACACTATGACATTTACTGTTAGCAGTTTTCGATATGGAGGTTGACTGAAGAGACCTCCATCAATCGAAATATAGGGAATTGAAACCATTTTTTTTTTAATTTTTGTGGTGTGACAGAGAAGGGCACGTGATATCATAAATATGATGGTCTAATAGTCTATAATTTAGTCCATAGTTTTCTTAGCCTATTATTTTCTTCTCGCGTATTTACGACTTTGTTTAATGTATACAAAATTGTTTTTACAAAAAACTAGATGTCCAAGTCAAATCAATCCCTGACGAGCCTAAAATGTCTAAAATATATGTTGTCAAATCTTCAATAAATGGACATCGACAAAGATTTTGCGTGATGCTTCCAGTGGCCAAAACTGTAAATGGTACTCCCAGCGAATAGCCGATATGTATGGAATGGAAACATTATTTATGTAATATGTAACAAGTTACGCACTACTGGGAATTGGTATGGTAATATTGAGGGTAATAATCTGGATTTCAAATCAAATCAAAAGGAATCAGATAGGAATCAAATAATCTGGGAATAATCGAGATTATTCATTGTCTTTTAATGTAGTTAAAAAATTTTCTTTGTATTTTTAATAACATGGTGAAAATCTTATTTTAAATATTTATCTAATACTAATACAATTATTAGTCATTAATGAATAGTGTCATCTGATTTATGTTTTGTATTTGAGAAATATGCCAATCTAACTAATTCCAAATAGCACTTACTTATTTTTCATTGCACTAAAAATAAATAAATTGAATGTAAGTTTTGTCATACTGGTCTTTTATACTGATAATAATTTTTAAGAAATATATTTTAGACATAAGGTTTTTTTTAGCGAGATACCACTAATAACCGGTTACAATTTGTAACATTTTTACGTGGTTAACTTCCCCTGAAAAGCTTCCATTTTAATTCTATAACCGGTAAAAGATATAAACTGGTGTGTCAGTAAGTTATTAGTGATCGGTTACAGTTTTTTTACAAGCTTGTATTTAACTTGCAATGTTTTGTATGTTTGGTGGTGGTACACTGGCGGCCATTTGAAAGTGCACTGACTTTGAAATTTGAGGTTCATGTGATGTGTCATTATGACATTCACAATTGTCTAATTATTACTAATCAAAATTAAAAAGTGTATTATTATTTAATCAAAAAAAATTCCAAATTAACAAAAAACATCCCAAAAATGTTCAAAATAAAATTAATTACAAAAATTAAGTAACTTAAAACTACAAAACTCCAACGCGAGTAGGTCTGTATAAAATTAATATTTCGTCCAGGCGCCATTTGAGTCTACTACACCTTGCAATCGACGTCTAATTGATGAAACAAGTGTCCTCGTGTAATCTACGTTGATATTATCCTAAGCATTTTCAATTGCTCCCCACAATTCTTCTACATTTGCTGGGCGGAAGTGTCTATTACCAGGTCTATTATAAATATTCTTAAAAATCATCGACCATGCATTTTCAATTGGGTTTAGGTCGGGCGGCTTTAAGGGCCAAGGTAGCACGTTTATGTTGTGTTCATTAATCCAGTTAGTTACAATTCTTGATGTATGATTTGAGCAATTATCTTGCTGGAAAATAAAATTCTGAGGATACAACATAGTGACGGACGGTAGCATAATATTGTCCAATATGCATATGTAACTCCGTCCGGTAAGGCGCTCTCCTATCCTCCAGCAAACACCGGGACCTAGGGAACTTAACCATGCCCAAACATTGATAGAAAAACGTCCACTCCGGTCTGTAGGTTTAATATACCTCTCTTCATATCTCGAATTCTGAGGTCGGTAGATGCGGATGGAACCATCATGACATGACTGAAAGACCTTTTCGTCGGAAGATATGACATTATTCCAAAAGTCGTCGGGCCTACCAACAACCTGGTTCGGAAAATAAAGACGTTGTTCTTTATGCCTTGGCTCCATAAATACCTTCTTTGCTGCCTCATAATTTCTTAACTCTGAACCCTTCACCGCCGCCTTGCAGACCTCACAGATCCAGGAAACTCCGTTTCGAAACAGGCCATCACTGCTTTTTCAAATGGATTCGTTCTAAGATGGTCTAGGAAGAGGTTGTATTGCTCCACAGTGCTTATTTTACGACGCCCTCCGCCGTGAACGTAGCGAACGTTTCCTACTGCATTCCATTTTTGTTTGAGTTTGAATATACAACTCTTACTCTTACTCACATTTAGCTCATCTGCAACTGCCTGTAATGACCAACAATTTTCAAACAATGAAAATTGAGAGCTACGTAAGTAACCAGTAAACACCTCGTTTTTTGTGAAATAATATAATATCGGTGACAGTCTGTAGTTGTGAACGATAGGAGGGGGTATGAAATTAACAACTATGACAATACCATTATCTAAATAGCTACCATTATCTTATAACCGCACATGAATGGTCACATGGCTAAAAAAAAACCCTATACAAGCTTGTCACTGACAAGTTGATAACAGGGCATCTGATCTGGATATTTATTTTTATGTATTGTTTCACTAAAATCGTTTATTAATAGTTAATTCTCTATGAATGAGCTATTCTCTATGTGCGACCTAAAAAAATTAAGCCGTAAATTTCCAAACCAAAGACAAAGTTAATGGATATTGTTTTTCATTTAAGGTAGTACCCTTACCAGACAGAGACAAATTTCTTGGGACATCAATGAAATTCATACAGAGCGTAGATGGATAGTCTATTGATACGTATGCAGAATTTTAGTTCACCAAGGTTTAGTTTAGTTTTAGTTTAGAGTATTTCACCGTTTAGTAATTGAGTGATACCTGTTTAAATATGGGGGAATTTACACAGGGGTATAGGAACAATACCTGAGAAATCACATAATTTCCTGTATACCGAATTAACGGCATTTAGGATATTCATAAAAAAACTAGAATTAGATAGAGTGATTCATAAGTATTTACTCGTTATTCGCAAAAACTTCAAACGGCTAGTTTTTCAAATATAACTTGAAGAAAATTGAAAAACTCGTGGCTTTTGCGATGACTATAAAGTGATAAGGAAACACTGCAGTGTCGGTTTAGTCATCGAGCACTCCGGCACAAGAATTTTCGAACAATGTATAATATAACTGGGCGCATTTTATTAATCTATAGAATTTTGTGAGAAACACGAAATCTATAAAATAATGCGAAAAACATTTGTGACAACAATTTATATGCTAACTTTGTCACATCGACAATGCGTACACCAAAACCAGGATGGTTTTCTTGTAGTTCTTCGTTTACCCCGGTCCCCTTGTTTTCATCTTTGCTACAACCATCGCCGCCACAGCTTTTGTTCTTTGTTGCAACACTTTTTTCTCCATGAATTTCCCTTTATAGCGTATTATTTCAGACATTCTTAAATGTGCTCTTATAACCCGACCACTTATAGACGCTATGTTGTCTCCATGTGACCACAGCTGTCGGCAATGTAGCCAACTTGGTAAAATAAAAGGTGTTGCCACGATCGCCGAGTCGTTGTTAAGACTATATCTGGGGCACTAGGATTGATAATTTGGTTGGCAATTAATACAGTCAAAACTAAAAACTTTCATTATATCGATAGTAGCCGTTGTGGACTAAACTGTTTTATTCCAGAGTTAACTCTTGGTTGGAAGTGTAATAATGATTATTGCAAGGGGAATAATCATAAATAACATTATTTGACAGTACTTTGCAATTTGCAATAATGTGTCAAGTGTCAGATAATCAAATCCAGTCAAATGATAACCAAAAAAAACAAGTTTCCTCAGCATCATTTTTTTACAATCATGTATGAGAGTCGGCAACTTTCAAATGACTAATATATGACATATGATATGACTGATTCAAATGACTGATACCTACGTGCAGTGGCATGTGATATGACATCATGGATGATGGACGCATATAGTTAAATTAAATTATATATTAATAATTTTAAAATCTATTTGTTTTAGGATGTGATTGTCGGTCTCTTATTGTCTGGACTTATAATGTTTCCATTAGTGCCAGTAGTTGACTACTTAGATAACTACTTCCTTACTAGCCCAACTGCTCCATTTTTACTGTTAGTTTCATCTATACTAATGATTGTTTATTACCCTAATAGTGGAAAATGGACGCCAACACGGTAAGAGTTGAGACCTAAATTTCTAATAGGTAGTTAAATAATTCTTACATTATGACGAACCAGTAAGTTTGATATCACACATATTTTTATTTTTAGAGGCGATACGACAATGATTGTTTCTGTTTGCGTGGGCATTCACATAGGAGCTTGGTTAAATTATAAAACTGGTCTAATGACCCCTGCAGAATTAAAACCGCCTTATATGATTATGTGGCCGTCACTTACTATGTTTGGCTGTTTGGTCCTACGCACAATAATAGGCTTTACTGGTCTCTTGTTAGGAAAACAAATATGTAAAAGTGCAACATATCACTTCCTCTGTACTGTGCTGAAAGAAGACGTGGACCATTTGAAAAAATCTGAAAACACGTTGCAGAATAAACATAAGACCATCGTAGAACTAGGTGTAAAATATGTGTACTGTGCAATGATTGGTTTTAACACGCTCTATGTTCTACCTCAGCTATTTAGGTTTATCCGAATTGAAAGACCTACCTTTTTTACGGAGATCTGATAGTCAACGAGCATAATATTAACAACTAGCTGTTGAACACGTGCAAGATTAGCATAGCCATTTCATGGCAACTAGTCAAATGTAAAGATTCTTAAAATTTAATATTGAAACATGGGACCAGATATATCACAGATTTTCTTCTATGTCACTGCCCTATTTACAACCAGAATATTTCACCAGCTTTCACACGGCTTTTACTCTCCTAAGTGACAGGTTTTGACCGTGGTCGTGGATAAAACATTTAATTACATACAGGAATTAACAGCCTTTAATCCTCTCGAAAAAATTTAATTCTCGGCTGCACCTAGAGTATCCATTTCTTCTCGTGGATAAAAATTCTGTCAATCCCCTTATATAATTAACTATTAAAATGAATGTGACATAAACATATTCAAATATGTCACTTTTCTAATTTTTTTATGTGAATGTCAATCCTTCTATCACTTGCTTGTATTAAGTATAATTTATTATTTAAGATTCATGATATTTAAAATTATGATTGAGATATCATAGTCATCATAGTTAGTTAGAGATATTGTAGTTTAAGGTCCCGTGTTCATATATTAAAATATGATGCTTAAATTCTAGAAACTATATAACTGATATTATTTCTATTATAAAATTATCATTATCTTGGTAAATGTAAATATTAAATTTTGTTTAGTAGAGTCATAAAGAATAGTATATTATAGAATTTTTGCATATCAGACGATTTTTTCTTGAGTGTACCTACAGTTTTCTGAACGTCCAATTTATATAAATTTTCAGCTCCTGTGAACAAAACATTTCCAAAACTTTGGTCATCACATTTTTCGGATAATTATAAAATAATAATGCTACAAAAAAACTGCTATTTACAACAGTTTTTAAAACACCTATGGATATCCAGGTTAATGCAAGTACATTAAATAATTAAAATTAAGTAGCAAATACAAAACTACAAATAGAGTGGTAAATACAACTATGAATGGATATTAAGACCTTATTACATAAATACTTCCACAATTCTAGCCGGTTATATGTCTCCTACACCACTTCTAGTCATTTTTTTTTCTATTGAGTCAGATTCTTTTATATATTTTAACAAGGTGTACAATCAGTCATCACAAGTGACAATCAGTCATTATGTAATGTACTAAATATTATTTCAGCATTCAGCCGCCAGAGGTCATATCACTTAACCCACCTTCATTATAACCTACAATTTTGCATTTTACATGGAAATACGGAGTTTATGCTTATTTTTCCTGTTTTTTCGTGGGAGAACGTTCTGTTGTATACATGGTGTCGCCCGGTTATAAATGGATACACAAATGTTTGCAATTTACTATTATTTATTTAAAGGAGACATTAAACTTATATATGTCATCAGAATACATCAAATTATAGCACCTGTTTTTTTATGCTGGTTATTCTTCTTGTATATCCTCTAAATTTCAAACATTTTTGTATTCATTTATAACCGGGTGAAATCATGTATTCAACAGGACAATATCCCACAAAAAATAGGTGAACACTGCAATTTTCCTTGTTAAAATCCAAAATTGTAGGTTATACGCTTGATTGAGGTTAAAATAAACAGCACTATCAGCTGACTATTGATTTCTTCACGATCCGATCCTATGAAATTGCTTGATTCGCTATGAAGAAAAATCAGCATATAGCTTAAGCTTAAGTATAGAAGCAAATATCTGCTGGCAGCTGGCCGGAACAGCGGTTTTAACGCGTTAAAAATAATGGAATGCATAGGATACAGTTTAGAGAATTATTTTAAATAAATAAATAAACGAATCTGAAATGTCTAATTAAAGCAGATTATTTGAATAATATCAAATGATTTATTTATTGGACATGAACAAAAACGATTTCTTTCAAATTTTGTGGTACCTACGACCAAATAATGGAATGGAGATTGCAGTTTTAGGTACTATTTTAAATAAATAAACGAATCTGAAACGTCTAATTAAAACACATTATTTGAATAATATAAAATGATTTATTTATTGGACAAGGAGAAAAACAATTTGTTTCCAAATTTATAGTACCCACGGCCTGGCTGTATTGGACAAAGTAAAAAGTATTAGGTTAAAAGAAATCATAAAATATGCATAAATATATTATTATTAAAAAAAGAACTGTACTGAAACATTAACAGAAATTTTAAAAATGTATTGCACATAATTATGTAGGAACTGTACCTAAAAAATCGATAAATAAAAAAAAGACAACCGGCCCCAGGTACTGGGCATTTGCCTGAATGCCCTGCCTTCCCATCCATCCTTGCCCTCCCCATTACAAATGTTTGGTCCCAGATTGGTAAACGTCCCTGGAATGTCCCCGAAAATCCGGGAAAGTGGTGCAAACTAACATGAAGATCATATTCAAATATTTTCATTTTTAAATATCCTAAAACCACATTCTTATGAAAAATACATGCCATAGTTTAAGTTATAGTTTGTACGTTTAGACAAATTTACCAGTTTAGTCTTAAAATATTATTTTGTCATCATGGTGAAGCAAACGCTTGCAAAACAAATACACCCTGCTCTAAATAGATGTAGTTTATAATAACTGTTGCGGGAATTGCAAAAAATGTCTGTAAAGATATATATTCTTAAGAACATACAGTGAAAATACTTACTTTTGAACTATATTTTTTTTTTTACATTAACACAAAAACTGGTAGCCACAACCCTGGATGATAGATGCTTCTTATTAGGGCTGGTTTTTCAGATTTTTATTTGCAGTTTAAGGTGGTCAATTTTAACTGTCTGGAAGTGCCCTTTCCTCCCCTACTGATTTCCAATCAAACATTGAATACAGTCTCTCAGTCACATATACATCTATGCCCACCCGTTAAGTACTAAAAGCCTTTACCAACGTTGACTGGAACCCGTACTACAGAACTAATGAATACATTCGTTTTTATGATGACTGACTGACAACATAACTGCTATAGCGGCGCTGTATTTTGTCCCATAGCCGTATTTAATTATATGACGCTATATATCTGGTTCTATTTATAAATTGGTCATTCAAAAACTGATGCTAGCTCTAAGGGAGCAATATGCGGTAAAAGTACTCCTCTGAAGATTTTAGGTGTTTCCCAGATTTTTCATTTATGCCCACAATTTTTCTTATAGCGGCCATAGTAGGTACCACAGTTATATTTAATTTTGAAGTACAGAGGTTAAATCATTTTAGCATGGAAATAAGAATATACTCACTGCCTATTGTGAAAAGGTATAATGGCCTTGTTGAATTTTGTGAATCCCTACTTGTCTTCCGATGATTTAACCTGAATATGTATTTTTGGTGAATAAGCAATTATTTGTACATGTGATATATAGAAGTAGGAATGACATTGCATTAGTATTAGTGCTATCAGTTTATTTAGGTAATAGTACAAAATAAGTGTTTTTTGCATCATTATTATATGAAACGCCTTCAAAAACAAGTCAACCTCCCACAAGGGGCATTGTTACTGTTAAAATCTGAAATAAAAATATAAAATAATTGTTTGGGACTTATTTTTTTACTCTATACTTACTTTACTACTTTTATCAAAGGACGATATACAATTTTTTTGTTTCACAATGTAAGGTATAAATATATCCAAGAGGTATCCCCTACTTTTGCACTCAAGTAATATCCTATCTTCCCCTACATCCAGAGTCAATTCTTTATAAGATATCTGCAAAAGGGTACAACTAAAAATATTTCTTTATTTTGTACATTTTAAAGACTGCGATCAGAAAATGCTTCAATTTTTGCAAGACAACGCGATAAGTAGTGGAATGATATATGTCTGCCGATTGAGTTCAATTGCAAGAGTTAAAAATTTAAATGTGAATTCATTGAAACTAAAAGTTAAAACGAGTTTTGAACTTTTCCAATGCTACTGGAAATACCTATCCATTCAAAATATCCAAGATGACGCTCATCCGGAAAAGCCCCATCAGTGTTCAATTATTATTTCAAGTATTATTTATACATAGTATAAAACAAACTGCTTACCACATCAGGTAATTTAAACTCTCCTATCAAACAGTTCTGACCGCGTTTTCTTTTATACAATCTATATTCTGGCTCCCGTGTCACATTTGGAGTGCTGGACAGAGTTTCTATTGCTACACTTCGCTTATTCCCACTATCATTCCCTGTAATATCTTCTATCAAAGATTTCTCGCCGGATACTCCCATTTTTTTATCGATTTCCCTCTGCTGAATCCTATGCATCTGTAGAGTACCAAATGCTTTTCGATTTTTAAGAATAATCTTTTCATCCCCACAAACCAATCCATATTTATTCTCCAGGCCTTGGAAAACAATTGCCATGAAGAAGTTTTTGAAACTTTGAATGCCTTCTATCTTTTTGAAGAAATCTGGGTGGATGGCTATGTCGCATCCTTTTGCATCTTCGCCTTTTTTATCCTTTTCGGATCGAATTTCGCCGATGCTCATAGGAACTCTGTAGTCGCCTGGTTCATCAGACTGGAGGATTTCCGCGAGCTCATCCTCTGTAACATCTTTAGGTGCAGGTATGGCCTCCGTTTTACATATGTTTATGAAGACCTTGGTTTCTGTGCCCACTTCCTTGGTCTTTATGCAAAATCCTGAAACATTAGGTAAAATTAATGGACTAAGTTGCTATGGTTTTGTGAAAATAGACAATTGGATAGGTAATTTCAATAATAATTTCGAGAAAAAACTTGTGTTTGACAATAATGACAGTTTTAAACATTAAACTATAAAATACCATTTATTACCATCAACGTTATGTTGATGATTGCATAACTGCATTTCCAACTCAACATAAAAATCGGATCCTAAATATATTTAATAGTTACCATACAAAAATACAATTTACAATTGAAAACGAATCAGAAAATAAGATAAATTTCTTAGAATTAACTTATATAAATCTTATAAATAATAAAACTGAAATATTAACAAAATGGAATATAAAATCATTGTTTTTCCTTAAATTCCTGGAAATCGGTTATACTTGACAACACTGTTAAAAATGCACGTGTGAAGAAATCGATATAATGAGGGTTTTTTGCTTGGGTTTTTATGTCTCATATTTCGATGTTACAAACTATACCTTTGTCTAACTATGCTACTGTGTGTACTGTCAGTTACACACCGTGCTTGCGGTTAGACCGTTTTCAAGGATGTTATTTTTTGGTTAATTACGTGATTTGGGGGGGAGGGTGTACGGGAGGACTTAAATTTCGGGTTCTTTCTTGTGTTAGTTTTTGCTCGATGTCTTTTGGATTTTTTTGGTTATTTTTTTAATGTTTTATTTTTGTTTATTTTTTCTTCTTGCAATTAGTGGCGGGAGTGCATGGCATATTTGCTCCATAATGATGAACGTGCATCACAGCAAAATGTTATTAAAATACCCCAATATACTGTCTTCAGAAGATTTCTGGACTTCGTCGAAACTGTCTGATATTTTAATTTTTCAGGTTGATTGTTTGATAAAAGAAAAATGGAAAACTAGCAAAACTTAATTTAAAGCAATCTACTTTAAATAAAATAACGTATTGGGCATTATCGATGTAGGTGTATTTAAAAAAAAACAATAGTACCTAAAAATTTGGGAAGATAGGTTTATAGCAAAATCTTACATAAAATCTTGTGGGTGACTGAGGTGAATCAAAGCTTTAATAGACTCTTTTAGGCTTTTATTAGCCTCCCTCGCAAGCTCCCTCAGACTAATCCCATGTCACATGAATTTATTTTACCAATCGCCCCCAAACGTTTTCAGTTGGATTGCGATCGGGATACAGAAGTCCCGATAATGATGACCAAAGCAAATTTGTTGTGAATTATACGTTGCCATGTCAAATATAAACTGTGGTATAATCATTATCAGCTGTTATTATTCAATACTATGCTATTATGGATACCATTATACAACACTTAGGAAATATCTTATTGGGTTAGTATTAAACGGTCTGGACAAATACATAGGTAGCTATATTACCATGTCATTATTTTGTATATTGATTTTAATTTACATGGAGAGTACATAATGGAAAGTTGTCTGTCAGACTTTTTATTGCCGCAAGGCTAAATCAATAAATATCGTGTTATCCGGCAGGGTTGCGTTTAGGTGTATTTTATTTCATATATTAATATAAGATTAGGCTGAAGTACATATATTAATACATTATTGACTATTGATTAAATTTGCTACTAGAAGGATTCAATACGCATGGATATTAAAAATGCTATGATATCGATTCAATGTCATGTTTGAATGTCCAAATAAATATCTTGCTAGAATAATATCTAGCGTCATTAAACAGACATACATTTATGTGATTAAATATGACCGTCTATAAAAAATAATATGAATTAATAAACGAGACCAAGGACAACATGAATTATAAAATAACCAGCTGCAGTGATTATGATGGTGTGTAGTTTTTATATAATAAATTTATCGTATTTTCGTATTATTAACATTTTAATATACCTATAATCATTTAGCGTAGAGTACTAGAACGTAAAACTACTAACAAAACGGTGGTAATTAATCAAGGACGTATGCGTAATTTTCGCGCAAATGATATAAAATCCACTAGTAATTTTTTAAATGATAATAGACTGATATGATGATCATTCATAACAACGGATTCAGAAAAATTCTTCGTTATATACATGTTTGATTGTTTATATATAGTGAAACAGACAAGAGCAAAAAATAAATACCTGAAATAAAATATGCATGAAAATTAATTGAATCAAAAACAGCGAAAAGGAAAGTGGGGATATAAACCAACAAAAAATGGTTTTTGTCTATAAACTTTAAAAAAAATGTTGTGATAAACAGGAATGCAAATACAAGCCTATATATTAAAATACTTTTATTTTATTTCTATTTTATTTAATATTTTATTTTATTTTTAAGTTTTATTTATAATTATAATCTTCTATTTTTCGAAAATCATTGGAAAATTATGTGAATTTGGATTATATCTTAACTTTTAATTCTGAATAACTTTTCTTTATTAACTTATTTCTCAAAAATTAAAAGTTTAGTTTTTCAACTCTTCTCTGGGCCTCAATATTTCTCTAGTTTTTAATCGACGGCAACATTTCTAACTGCATCAATTTGACATACTATCATGGTACATATTTTATTACTTTATTTAATATGGTGCAGGTGATTTTCAGCGACAGATTGGATATTCCGGTCCGGGCTTTTTTTCCCATACGGCCGGCCCCATCCCCAAACTAATCGATCCGCTACCAATTTTTTGTGTGTAAAATACTGAAACCTTGGTTTTTTGATAACTTGATTTGCAATATTAACATTTTTTTAAGTAAATCACTCCTTTTTGCCACATCAACAATGTCGCTTTGGTCGCTGGTCAAATTCACTAGGAAATATTTTTCAACTGACATTTGTACTATTTGTAACATCGAAATATGAGACAAAAAATTTTCAAAGGATACCCACAATTGCCTCAATGGGAATAAAATCGTCATTATAAAGGCGCTTTCATTCAACAAGTTTTTATGTTTTGATAGAATACTAATAATTAATCAATTTTAACACAAAACCCATCAAAATAATACACTAAATTAAAGAATAACTGTATGTAACTCATATTTCGATGTTACAAACTATACTAAAGCATCCAAGTGATCTTGTGATAGACAATTTCTAAGTTTGTTTTGCACAAATTTCCGTTTGGAAAAGGTTATTTCACAAGACACTTGATGCAAGACAATGTTAGTATATATTTGTAGGCAAGAAACAAATTTTTATAAGCTGCTGTTTGCACTTTGTATTGCAGCAGTACTTTAAAACAACAAATCATACATTTTCTGCATGTTTTACAAGATAATGACGTCTCTTCTTTTGTTAAGTAGCTTCAGCACCTTCATCCTCAACCTTCATTGGCAAATACAATATGACTATTATTGTCCTCGCGTCGTCTAGAATGTTTTTAATTGTATCCCATTTTGCAAAAAGTCTTTGATGTCTGGATAGCTCCTTTCGTTACATTTTCACTATTATTGCCATCACCAAATCGATGGGAAATCTGTTCAGCGGAATTTTTAAATGCAACTTGAGATAAATCTTTAATATTTCTAACGAAACTGTGATCCAGCCACGCAGGAACCTTAAATAACCCTACATTATTCACAAATCTATCTTCTAAACTTTGTATAGTCTCATCGTAAATAATGTTGTATATACCCGCTTCAAATCTATATTTTGAATCAGCAAAAGGAACATCGGAATAGCTAGGAATCTCATTTTCTGTATCATCTTCGACCTCTCTGTTGCTGTCGTCATTTGTCGAAACTCTTATATCCTTATCATCAGTGTTAATTAGTTTGTGCACGCGAATATTAGCCCAACCAATAAAATATTTCGTAGATTTGAGTAAAGTTTCAAAGTCTATTGATTCAACGATTCAACTCTTAGGGCTTAGGGGATTTATGGTATTTTTCAACATTATATGCCGGAACGGCATTCATGCCGTTGGTGTGTAAATATTTCGACAAAGGTGTTCCATCGTCCATAAATTTCGTCCATACACGCAGTGCTCAGTGTAATTTTGGTGGGGAGTCAATCATGGTGTAAAAATAACATAGTGTGCCATGCCCATCTTGTGTGACGTCATATGTTTAATAGACTCATAGCCGTGCGCCTTTTTATTAGCGCTCACATAGAGCCCACAATTCCTCATGATTGATAATGTTATTTCTTTATAACAGAAAAAATATATTTTACTACTTTTTGGACGTAAAATATCTGGCATATGTGACGGCGGTATACAACAAAATTCAAATCGCCATAATTTCCGTTTTCATAGTTATCTAGTGCAATATAATATTTAATGAATATCCATTTACGTGACCCACCGGCTCACTGAGCTGAACCCAGCAGTCTACGTGATTTTGCTTACCGCTTTTAGACCGACTTTGTAGATATAAAACAAGGAACAGATAGGTTGATTCGGTCCGTATCGTTGCTGGTTGCGTTACCCAAGAACGTTTTTAAAATACGTTGCTAATGTCACAGCAGTGGCGGCTCGCCAGAGGACGCAAGTGACGCACCGCTTCACCTAAAATTTCCTATTCCCGTCTCGTTGTGCCATTTAAAATTACTGTTAATATCATATATATTTTATAATGTAGATTAATTCTATATTGAAAATGTATTGCGTTTGTTTTTACACAGAAATAAACAAAACAGTATGGTTGCGCGGTGTACGCCTTTTAAAATGCATTGCCCTCGTTGAGCGCGGCGAACATTAGATCGAAGTGACGCAGATCGATATGAGTTGGTATTCCGCTGCACTTCGTAGCGTTGTTTAAGGGCGGTTGACATAGCAGCGAGGCGGAAAACGCGAGAGGCATCTCCTACTTTTATACGTCGCCCAGTGCAACGATTAAAACAGTTCTTTGTATTCTTTATTTTGCATCAATCGTAGAAAGGTTATCTATATATGATCCCATTTGTATCCCATTAAAAACGTCATTTTCCAGGTGGAAAATTGAGGACAAAAATATTTTTTTTTAAATTGCCAGAGATTTGTGCCTCTTCTCGATCTGGAGAAAAGGGGAATGCCAAAGTGTTCATTCGGAAGTTTCGGAATGAGTGAATTTAAAACTTTTTTTTAAATTACCAAAATAATATTTTGGGATATTAAAAATTGTTCCCAAAATTTAACAATTTTGGGAATATCACGCGTGGTTGTAAGCCCGAAGCTTCTTGTAAATATATATATACGGTGTACATTACTGTTAGCAGAATTTAAAAAACAATTTATTTAGATAGGCAATTTATTTAGACTGAGAAAACAGAACTTTTTCGTGGAAATTTTAATACATTAAAAAAAGTATAAGCAGCTTTAAATATATGTTTAGGAATAATATAGTTATTATAATACATTAAATTTTATTACAATTATTTAATAAGATATCACATTGTTATGCAAGATAGGAAATCTTCATTGTCATCGTCATAATAAATAAAGAAATATGTACAGGAAATATGTATAGGTTTTTAAGAATCATTTTTACATCGCCAAACAAAGGCAAAATAACAATTAAGATTAGTAAGCTTAGAATGAACAAATTATGTGGCTTCCACGCTGAAATTGATATGAATACAGTGCTTTTAGAGATAATCGATGAAGCAGAATCTTTCTACCAATGACGATACTGCAATTTCAAGGTTCAGCCAGATCAGATAAGCTAAAAGCAAACTAATATTTCGACATATTGCCTAAAATAATATATATATAACAAGTTTCAGTTTCATTCAGAAAGCTGTATTTGCAGAAGGTACATCATGGATAATAATTAAGCCATAAATTAAATATTGTGAAATTTCGTATAAAAAACACCACGACAAAGATAAATCTTCATAATTTTTTTATGATATATTTTCATAAAATCCTTGATTTCCTTAAAAGAACATATAAACTAACATACATCCTAAAATTAAAACCGATTCAATAATATACATGGTCTTCAGTTTTTGACGTTACATTTTAGTATTTTTTTGTATTTCAAATACATTTTTTCTAAAGAACGTAATACAAAATTAAATTGTCTATCTTCCGATATACAGGGTGCTTCATATTCGATGCAATGCACGGGATCTCGGAAACGGTAAGAGAAACAACAAAGTCGGTTAAATTGTGGCAAAATTGCGTAATTATGGGACGAAAAAAATTACTTTTGAAAATCGTCCATACCATTTCTAATAAAAACGATTTCCGAAAATTTCAATTGTTTTTAATATTAAAAACACGAAGCAAGTTGACGGAGATTTTTTTGGATCGATGTGTTGGCCTCATGGATACGCAACTTTACCGTTATTTAACCGACACTGTATCTCTCTCTCGTAGAAATTTCCCGATTATGACTGATTTGTATGCGAAACGTAATCAACGCTCAGCGATTTTTTTAAGTCACCTTACATCACCATATTCAATCATACGTCAATTTTCTCCCATTCAGTTAAATATGCCATTTCAATTCACAATTGCTTATAAAATTTACAATTTTTCATAACCTGATTAACTCAAAGAGAAATGGAATAAATTAATGGTTAGAATTACTGCTCTGAGAATGTCTTGCAACAGTTTTTTTTATAAATTTCTTGCATACAATAGTTTTCGTTCGATTATGTATAATTTCCGTCATGAATAAAAGGTGCAATTTGCTTAATTTGATTTATTTAACCATCCTCTATCTCAAAAACAGTAAACGGACAACCTCTAATACTATTGTTGGCGTTGAACTAAAAAAACTATAAGGTATTAAATTTTACTGAAAAATATGGGGTTCAATTTAAAAAAAATCTGTGGCCCAAACCTAAATCCTGGAAAAAAAATTGTTTTGCCAATCAATGCGTTGAAAAATAGGTTGCTGTGTTTCATAATTTTTCAAAAAAGATCTAAGGAAACTATGAATGGTTCGCAATGAAAATATCTGCCGAAATATTTGCGAAAATATCGATTTTAAGTGTAAACAGATAATAAAATTAAAAAAATATATAGGGTGTATTAAAAAAAAGCCTCACTGTCGATGCTCCATTGAATCACCGTGTATCTCTGAAAATATTTTTAATATGAAATTTAATGAATTTAATCCGAAAATATGTGTGATTTTGAGTATAGAAAAAAAGAAAAATATAGAAAAAAAAAGTTTATTATCGAGTTTTATGCAAGTTTTTCTCCAATACTTTGGTTTTTAACATAAAAATTAAAATATCGTTTATCGATATTATTTTGAAAATAAAGGTAAAATTTTTTATTGTTATTTACAGTGACATTAACTAAAAACGTAGTTAGCAGGGCAACATGGGCAAATCGAAAAATTACTATGCCGAAAATTTTCAGCTTATTAGTCGCTAATTAGTTGCGAGTCAACTGAATTTGTCGCTATTGTTGTTTTCTTTCCCTGCTAATATAAAGTTAGCAGGGTAACTAGGTTTAAAAAATATTTAATATTTATAGGCCGTCTTATTTTTTTAGTCGCTAATTTGTTGCGATCAAATAACGTATATTCCATTTTTTTTAAATAACAAGTTGCCCTGCTAAGTTAATATCAACTTAGCAAGTCAACACTGCTTGAAAATTTGTTAAAAAATTAATGGATTACCTTAAAGTACGTATATTTTTGTGTCGCTACTTAGTTGCGACCGAATAACGTCGATGCGATTTTTTTAAATAACAAATTGCCCAGCAAAGTTTATATCAACTTGCCAAGTCATCAATCTTACAAACTTTATTAAAAAATTAATAGATTATCTTACAGTACGTAGTTTTTTGTCGCTAATTAGTTGGGACGAAATAAAGGCGATATATATTATTTTGAAAAAATGAGGGCTTTCTTTGTAAAGGGTATTTATAATCTTATGCAGTTGTAATCTTATGCAGCCGAGCTTGCCAAAAATTGTGCACTATACAGAAAACCTTTCACTATTCTCAAAAACGATTTTCACCGTCAGTATCTGCATTAATTATTACTTATTAATGCATCATTAATTTATATTTAAGAAATATTCAAAGGTGCACATATTCAACTTATGCTTTTCAGTTCTATATTTTCTTTGCCCAGAAACTTTTTTTTAAGTCTTCATTATTTTTATTTTAATGTATATTTTAGTATAATACTGCGTATTCCTGAAGGCGGTGTAAGATATCGATTGAAATATGGCATACCTTTTTTAGGAGAGAGGAGTCGAATAATGTCAGAAAATTTTAAAATTTGGTAACTGCCAAAGATGTATAATTTTAAATATAATACGAATATTAGTTGAAACATGCACGAGCAGATTACTAGGTAGGTACTAAATTTTTACATCCCCTGTATACACCCCGTTATAATTTTTCTGGGTTTCTTATTTTACGCAAAACACTTCTTTTACTTTAACAAGTGAATATGTGTTTGACAAGTGAAACAGTAAGATATCGATTGAAATATGGCATACCTTTTTTAGGAGAGAGTAATCGAATATTGTCAGAAAATTTTAAAATTTAGTAACTGCCAAAGATGTATAATTTTAAATATAATACGAATATTAGTTGAAACATGCACGAGCAGATTACTAGGTAGGTACTAAATTTTTACATCCCCTGTATACACCCCGTTATAATTTTTCTGGGTTTCTTATTTTACGCAAAAAAACACTTCTTTTACTTTAACAAGTGAATATGTGTTTGACAAGTGAAACAGTAAGATATCGATTGAAATATGGCATACCTTTTTTAGGAGAGAGTAATCGAATATTGTCAGAAAATTTTAAAATTTAGTAACTGCCAAAGATGTATAATTTTAAATATAATACGAATATTAGTTGAAACATGCACGAGCAGATTACTAGGTAGGTACTAAATTTTTACATCCCCTGTATACACCCCGTTATAATTTTTCTGGGTTTCTTATTTTACGCAAAAAAACACTTCTTTTACTTTAACAAGTGAATATGTGTTTGACAAGTGAAACAGTAAGATATCGATTGAAATATGGCATACCTTTTTTAGGAGAGAGTAATCGAATATTGTCAGAAAATTTTAAAATTTAGTAACTGCCAAAGATGTATAATTTTAAATATAATACGAATATTAGTTGAAACATGCACGAGCAGATTACTAAGTAGGTACTAAATTTTTACATCCCCTGTATACACCCCGTTATAATTTTTCTGGGTTTCTTATTTTACGCAAAACACTTCTTTTACTTTAACAAGTGAATATGTGTTTGACAAGTGAAACAGTAAGATATCGATTGAAATATGGCATACCTTTTTTAGGAGAGAGTAATCGAATATTGTCAGAAAATTTTAAAATTTAGTAACTGCCAAAGATGTATAATTTTAAATATAATACGAATATTAGTTGAAACATGCACGAGCAGATTACTAGGTAGGTACTAAATTTTTACATCCCCTGTATACACCCCGTTATAATTTTTCTGGGTTTCTTATTTTACGCAAAACACTTCTTTTACTTTAACAAGTGAATATGTGTTTGACAAGTGAAACAGTAAGATATCGATTGAAATATGGCATACCTTTTTTAGGAGAGAGTAATCGAATATTGTCAGAAAATTTTAAAATTTAGTAACTGCCAAAGATGTATAATTTTAAATATAATACGAATATTAGTTGAAACATGCACGAGCAGATTACTAGGTAGGTACTAAATTTTTACATCCCCTGTATACACCCAGTTATCATTTTTCTGGGTTTCTTGTTTTACGCAAAACACTTCTTTTACTTTAACAAGTGAATATGTGTTTGACAAGTGAAACAGTAAGATATCGATTGAAATATGGCATACCTTTTTTAGGAGAGAGGAATCGAATATTGTCAGAAAATTTTAAAATTTAGTAACTACCAAAGATGTATAATTTTAAATATAATACGAATATTAGTTGCAACATGCACGAGCAGATTACTAGGTAGGTACTAAATTTTTACATCCCCTGTATACACCCAGTTATCATTTTTCTGGGTTTCTTGTTTTACGCAAAACACTTCTTTTACTTTAACAAGTGAATATGTGTTTGACAAGTGAAACAGTAAGATATCGATTGAAATATGGCATACCTTTTTTAGGAGAGAGGAATCGAATATTGTCAGAAAATTTTAAAATTTAGTAACTACCAAAGATGTATAATTTTAAATATAATACGAATATTAGTTGTAACATGCACGAGCAGATTACTAGGTAGGTACTAAATTTTTACATCCCCTGTATACACCCAGTTATCATTTTTCTGGGTTTCTTGTTTTACGCAAAACACTTCTTTTACTTTAACGGTTCTATGGCTTTATTTTTTATTATCATCACATTTTAATTGTAAATCTTTATTTAATGATGGATTAATGGAACTATAAACAATACTTTAAAAATTTCAATAATTCTCTGAAAGAAGTTTTTGAGCTATTAAAAAGAGACAATGTCCGAAGCAAACAAAACGCATGCAAACCTAGGTAGGTGTATTTATTATCAGTAGGTTCCGAATAGTGTAATTATTGAGAATAGACTACACACTATTCTTCCTTCTATCTATATATCCTATCCTTCTTCAACTTAATAACGAAGCGCTATTTGTACTGGGGCGCGATAGAAAGAGAATCGCTTGCATGGCGGTGAGTTTAAGCTGACGCCGATTGTACATGGTGGATGCTTTCATTCATACCTATTTCGGACATTTTTAACGTAATCTGATGTGATAATGATTATTCTATGCAGTGCCGGATTTACCTCGGGGATTCCAAAAACTCCTGGACATGAAAATGTTATAACACATGTACAAAATTGTATAAATTGTAAAAGAATAATAAAATATATTAAAGGAAATTATATTTTCATCCAATCTCCGTCTTCTCAATTCTTAATGTTTTATATAATTTTTAACTAACACTAAAAAAAATAATTGATAAACAATAAAACATATTGAAGAAAACGATATTTGCATCACATTTCCCTATCCTCAATTATTAATGATGTATCTCTTTTACTTTTATGAAATGAATACGTGTACGGCTCAGCGCTCTTTGCTAGACCTACAAACATGTGTTAGTATAATAATAATATTTTAATTAATAATAATTTTTAAGAGAAAAAAATAGTCCATTGTGTATCAAGGACAGAACGAAGACTACTTCAACGAGTGTGAAGTTATCTTATACGATATGATCTTATAAGAATTGAAATGGTTTTCCGCCTGTTGTGCACATAGTACTTTTTTCGCATTGGCTTGAACGCATAAAAAATCTCAGTGCATCGACATGGCAACCCAAACACCATCACGGAGCGCGGGTTTTATGGAGGAATACCCGTCACGTGCACTACACTCGGCCACGAGCTTTTTCACTCGCGGCTCTCCGGCACGGTACTCCGTTCTTCGCTACCTTAACATAATCCATCACGGGGGCAAATAGCAACCTCAGATGACGACTCCGTACGATGAAACCCCCGGTCGGCCCAAATTCGTGCTACGGTCATGATAGGGGATTTTCCCACACCTAATTCCATTGAATTAGGACATAGCGCCCAACGGGGCTCGAAGTTATCCTACCTTCGCTGTACCAAGGGGGGTCATGCGATAACCACAGAGTAATCATTGATTAATATCTTATCAATTATATGTTTTTTTCTGTCCAGTCTTAGCTATTTGTCCAATATACATTGTTTCTTTAGAATTTCCGAAAAACGGTGTTTCGGATTTACAAATTTTAAATTGTAAGCTAAAAATCAACTGGTCACGGCATAACCCATTGCACATTTTAATTAGTGGACATAGGTATTGTAGATTTCTGCTTATGATGATGACAGCTATTCCTACCAATTGTTTTCTTCACTAAATATTAGTAAAAAAATTATTTGTATAAAAAAATGGGAACGTTGGGTGACCCGCAAGTAGGATTCTAAGGTGCACAATACCTTGGTACGGCAAAGGTTAATTTAGGACATGGCGACCAACGTGGGCCCGAACAAATCCCATTAATTTCGGACAATATATCTACCAAAGTTGCATTTTTAAGTTGGTGCAAAAAATGTGTTTTATATATGGAAAACAAATCAATGATCTGCCCCGGGCCTTGCTTTAAAGACCGGCTCTGATTCTATAAAGTATCTGATAAGAGATAAAAATGTTGATGCTGAGGTCTACGGTGATGATAATGTTTAAAATATAATTGCCTTGATGTCAGAAAATAGTTGAGCCGAAAATCAACGAAACACGATATCTCAGATATTATATAGTATTTGCTTTACGAGTGATGAAAATGGCACACTCTGCAAGCGAGATAACAATTTATAATAATGAAAATGATAATGATAATGTTAAAGTAACAGCACTTTTTCCACTACTACAAAGATAAAAATATACAAATACAAAGATGCAAGGTATATCTAAGCGCCGACAGTGACGCCACGTGTCATAAAAATAAATATAAATGTCGATACCTATATAAATGCAATATCTGCAAGCGATATAACAATTTATAATAATGAAAATGATAATGTTCCGAGTTTTTGAAAATATGTATGACAAGTGTATTATATATGTACAAGTGAATATGTGTTTGACAAGTGTACTTTTTACTTACTTAGTACTTTTTTAGTACTTTTTCCACTACCACAAGGAACAGAGATAAAAATATTCCAATACAAAGATGCGGCATATCTAAGCGCTGATAGTGACGCCACGTGTGTCAAAAAAATCAATATAAATGTCGATACCAATATAAATGCGACCTCGGATTTGCATGTATCTTGAGCCTTGAATAACTCAATGATGCTTACCTTACTGATAAGGTAAGATACCGGATAAGAAAGATATTCGTATATGTTTGAAGTAGGTATCCACTTAAGTGCGTGCATACCGTAAAACGGGGTAAATGAGAACAATTTGGAAATTCAGACGAACAATTAGGCAACTGATTTTTTTCTAAAATCGAAAATGAATATCTTAAGGGAAAAATTTCAGAATGGCAAAAAACAAGATGGCCGCTATACCAATTTTAAAGAGTTGACAAGGGTCAACTGCTGTGCGATAAAAAAATTTCAAGATGGCGGATCTAAGATGGCGATCAAGAACTTAGTTGCTCCAATCAGTCTGAAATTTTGTTT
>CAXKVY010002020.1:0-60673 GCA_964058915.1 Tetropium fuscum | reverse complement strand
AATAGTACCTATCACCATTAATTATCATTATCATCACAAGTAAGTATTTTATTCTACAAAACAAAATCACATTATTTCTAAAAGAAATTAACATCAAATATATTATACATAACGAAAGGTACCTACCTACTAATAGTTAATAACATAGATTCATGGTTAATAATCAGAAAAAATAGTAAATTATCTAAGATCTAAGTAAAGGGCGCGCCACCACAAACTCACCCCTCTTTAACTTTGTTATCTACCTATGAACGGATTTGAAAGGCAAAAAACGTTCACTCAAAACAATCCGAACTTTTCATTGGCCGCTCTTCTGTAGATAAAAGATGCCGCTCTTCATAGACATAGACTAGACATTGAACATATGCGTAAAATCACAGATAACTTGTAGAATTAACTACATCGAATTTCCATTGTACCGAATTTCAATAGTCTATTGCTATATTCTCTAACATGAATAAACAGATCCGTTATTTATGAGGAATTTTAACAGATCCGTTAAAGTGTCCCTTCTGAATACCACTTTCTATATTTTAACATAACGGGGTGTTAAAAATTAAAACATAAACGGCTGGTTAATTTTAACAGATGTGAATGGGAATAGACCCGATAGAAAGTTTATTTAACAGTGCGAAACAAAACGTAATAGTCGACAGACAACAAATTAAATTTCTTACATCAAACATTTATTAATTATTAACAAATTTCATGAACAATATTATTCATAATTTAACCAAAATTTATATAAATAGTACTATTTAGGCTTTTATATTTATTCCTGGAATTATAGGTTCAGATGCGCGAAAAATATTTGATTCATTTATATTAATATGGTGGTTGGTCTGATTTCCACTCTATTTCAATTATCTACATTTCGCTGGCAATAAATCAATTATGAATAGCAATTGCTCCCTGATTTCCAGAGGAGTACCAGGAATAAAATCCTCACTATCACTCACTTGGAATAAAATCCAAGTAATAATTATCGTAAAGTAGAAAGTATCAAATGCGATGTTTAAATCATTCAGTATTTTTTTGTTTTACTATTGGTTTCTATGAATGTACTCTCAACGCAATTTATGGTGACTCGGCGCGAATAATCAACTTTATCAATATTATCAGGCTGTGTTATCGAGGTACCGTATTCAATATAACCAGACTTTCATTTTTGTATAACGCTACAGTTTACCATTTAATAACTTAAAAAGTAATAGAAACATCAATACAAACCTTTTCCTATACTAATGGTTTGATTTTTTCAATTTGGACCCGGAAGGACTCGTTCTTCATTAAAGAGCGTTATAATCATTTTTGAAGTATATTAAATATACAATAATATAAGATATGAACGGTTTTTGTAGATCTAATAGTTTCGAAGATACAACTTTTCAAAATTTGGCCAATTTTTTAAGTTACACGATTCTTAACAAATTTTCAGTACCATTGAAGTTCCTGAAGGCCTAGTATATTGTTTAAAAATTCTCTCCCACCATCTCAGTGGATTTTCCTAGGGTCTCAGGGGACTCCATAGTGACTCTTCCTCCTCAACCACTTCGGCAATAAAATGAGATATTTTTATTTACAAGCGTCGGTATGTGAAAAAATTACTGATATTATCATTACTTATTATTATATTAAAAAAGAAACACATGTGTAGTATATCGATGAAAAATATCTGAAAATCTGACCCCAATTTTGAGGACGTGTTTATTTTAATCAAATCTGTTACATGAATTCCCTCGCAGTGGATGCAAACTACGAAGCACTTCAGTCCAACCTTCCTGCAGCTGCAGACATTGCTGTAGCCCTTTTTGCCCCCGAGGAGATGATGTGGCGCCGCGTCTCTTGTCATGATTTGTTTTACATAATTGCCACGTGTTTTTGTTTTTTGGTAACATACAGTAGACAGGCTAGGTGAAATACCCTTTGAATTATTGATGATGCAAGTTTTAATAGAATAGAACATCATCTAGACTTAGTATACCTGATACCTGATTTGGGTCCCAATAAAACCATTATAAACTAAAAAAAACTCATATTATTGCATTAATTGAGTTCAGGTCTCATATTATTGCAAATTTAATATACTTCAAAATTGCGAGGGGATTCAGGGGATCGTGGGAGCCCGGAAAATTAAAAAAATTATAACTCGGGAAGTAAGCGTTGGCCCATAAATTCGCTTTCAGGCAATGTTTATAATATTATTATCAATAACTGTGAAAAAATTCATCGACTTGCAAAGAAATTCAAGGGGTCGTAAGTAGCCTGGAAAATTAAAAAAAATTATAACTCAGTAAGTAAGCTTTGGTCCATAAATTCGATTTCAGGGAATGTTTATAATATTGTTATCAACAAATGTGCCAAATTTCATAGACTTCATAGGGATTCGGGTGATCGTAGTGAGTCCGGAAAATGATTATGACGGTCTTTGATAAAACGCCAGTCCTTCTGGGTCGAAATCGACAAAAACTGAAGAAAGGTCCGAAATTTCGAGATTTCGGTCGTCTGCCGAGGTCAAAAATTTAGATTTAACATTTCTCTTTCATTATAAATAACATATCAATTGAGAAAAAATGACTGATTTGATGCAGCGTTCACCCCCTTTTCATGTTTAATTTGACTGAATTATGTTTTTTCCCTAAAGCGTTTAAAAGATATTGTAAAAAATAGTGCGGTATCCCTAAAAGGGGTGAGATAGGGCTGAAGCTTATCCCTTAGGGGTGGGACCTTTATTGATATGTATTCTTACACACGTAAGCTAACTACTATAGGCATTTCAGCTTATTATAACTTTTTTCATTTATTCCACATAAATTTGCCTAATTTCCGTGTACTATTATGGAGCTTTCCGATCTTAATCTCTATATACCTGTTCGTAATGTTAATGGTGTACGTTGGCGTGACAAAATATGTAAATCAAATGTAAAAAATGTAAAGTATGGTATAATGAAAAGCAAGTGTTAGTATTCAATACTATTGTATAATGGCTACATTATACAATACTTTTCAAATATATTATTGAGTATTATTATTTAATACTATTGTATAATACCTACATGATACAACACTTTTCAAATATATTATAGAGGTGTTACAAAAATGGTAGTAGACAAAATATGTTAATAATGTGTCTAAGATCATTTCTAAAAAGGTCGAAAGCAATAAGAGAAATAGAGATGAAGATAACTTCCCTGAACCTGAAAAGAGAAGGAAACTGAGCAAACCAATATTCCTCGACAATTCTACAATTAACATAAACATAAAATAACAACCATCAGAAATTATTTTCTGGGACGTAGAGTTACAAAAAATTGGATGACTTTCTAAAAATAAATAGCTGGTTTGACACTATGTATTTGTGTGAAAGTAGCATACAAATAATGTCTTTTATATTATTACTTGTTATGTAATTTTCTCCCTAATAAGATATATCAGTTGATTTGTAAAAGTCATTCTTTTTTCTAAATTCGAATTGTTGTTGTTAATTTGATGATCGTATTTTTTAGGACGATCCGTTGTTAAACAGAAGTCTTCCTGTAAGAAATGTTGAGTTTTTCTTAGACGCAATAAATTAATTGAATTGTATTGAATTGACATGGTATTATTTGGGAGACTTTTCAGACTCATCTGCTATTCTAGGCCCCGGGTTCGCCTCGCCTGGAAAAAACAACGATTCGTCCAAAAAAAACTGTATTTTAGGTACTTGTAACAATAATAACTATTGTCAGATTGTTTCACTAAATATTTTACCTCATTTTTGTATTGTTTTTGTAGAAAATATGATGACAATGTTTATGAAATATATGAGTATAAAACTAATAGGTAAGTATAACTGTATATAAATATGTATATAAAATATACTTACGCGTATAGCTACAATAATGTTTAATGTTACAACTAAAGCACTGCTAAACATCATAGTGACTAGTACCACCGCGGTTAATTATAATAAGTTGAAGCCGACTGACCGGAAGTGCATCATTTCAATGTCAAATAAAATAACACTATACGCGTAACCATATTTTATATTCATTTCCTAACAATTGTTGAAATTAATTAGTCCACATATAAATATTCATCAGAGGCGTATCCATCATGGCGCTGAGATCTTAATTTGAATTTCCAATAGCCGCCATGAAATTTACAAGCGAGTTGGTAAAATAAATGGATTACGCAAGCACTACTATGACACTTAGGTAGCCATTTGGCCAGAGCAGATTTTTTCAGAATATTTTCTGTGGGAACTATTACATGAAACAAGTGTTAGAACATGGTGGAAGCGATTATGTGCACGCCTTCCTTTAAAAAGTGTCAGTAAAAAGATTACCAATGCCGTGCACATCACCATCACCATCACCAGCAATAGAAAAAGTTTTAGGTCACAGAGTAATAACATTCATACAAAAAGACGAAATAAACTCACTGCTAAAAGAGATGTAAAACTTAATTATATCCATCACAACATACGAACAACCCAATAAAAATGGCACCACTGTTATTCCTCTGAAAAATAGAGATGTAGACAAAGTGACACAGTAGACACAGTCTACGGAAAACGAAGCAGACAGTTAGTAGATTTAACTGATTCTTCTTTTATCGAAGATGAGATAAACACACCATGATCATGACAATATTTACTCAGAAGAAAAACACGTGCAGGAACAAGGTATTCATAACGATTCAGATTCAGATGATGTGTCTTTTCCACGTTTATTATTTTAATATTCCATATTTTAAATTTTTCAGAAGTTACAGCGGTCTAATGATTCATTCTGAAAAGTATGATGATATTAAGGATGAGGGACAGAAACAACAATACATGAAACAACATTTGAGCTTTGTTGAATACAATTGAGGGAGAGAAACAAAGAATTTGAGGTAAAATGTAATGCAAAAGCCGTGTTATTGTAAGGCAAAATATGTCACTTGAAAAGCTTTGTTTCTCATTGTATTTTTGGTTGCAAATTTTGACCAAAAGTTAGTACATAGAGTACAAACTGAGAGAAATAGAGAGAATGAAGGAGGCATAAAAGGAAACAGAAATGAGGGACGAAGAAGTGAAAACTATTAACTGTACTACATTCGACCAAAAAAGACCCATATTCGAGAAAAACAAATGCTTAAAGAAACGAAAGCTGTTTTACATATAAACTTATATTTCTCCTTGAAGATTGAATTTATTTTAGTTTTATTATTATCTTATACCTATTTATTCCCCTATATTGTTGAGTTATATAGTGTTACAGTTACACTCTATTTATATGAATGAAAATTTTAAAAAGCCGAGCCCAAAGCTGTGCCCAATTCCCAAATTTATGTCATCTGAAGTAACGTGAAGTCAATTTCTTTTGTTGCGCATATAAAATATACATGACGTGTCATCTTGCGTGTGTCCTCTAGCAGACGGATATTTTATGGAAATTTTTACTTCGGGGCGGTCGACTACAGAGGGCTTTTGAGCGCCATCTCTGGATGATCGCCCGTTTTTTAGCTTCACCCGAGAACAAAGGATTGGGTCGTCTGTATATGTGAACAAGTCTCTGGTTTTTTAATGCAATATTTGAAGGAATCAACGAAGGAATAGCTATTTATGTAACCAGTTGGGAAAATTACTAGTGTAATGAGCAGATTTCTGCGGAATGAGCGCTAGCGAGTTCCGCAAAAGGATGCGAGCTACACAAAATAGTGTTTCCCAACGTGTTTCATACAAGATGTTTTCTAATTTTCTCACCAATTTTCTATTTTATGAGAAGAAAACTTATTTATATTTAAACGTATAAATAAGTTTTCTTCTCATAAAATAGAAAATTGGTGAACAATCCAGGAGGTTGTAACGGTGTGACAGCTCGTCACTTTCATAACAATTCCTTACTTGTAAGCGAAATTTGTCAAAAAGTGAACTGATGGAGAAATGGGGCAGAACTTTAAAAAATCTTATTTTATAGTGGAAAAACTAACTTTTGCAAAATAAGAAGCTGTATATCGCGCCAACATTCTTGGCTAAAGATGTGACCTCGATAGGAGGGGGTGCCATCGCAAGCGGTACCATCGCTCTTTACCCCTAATATCTATGTAGGCCGAGACCGCCTCGTAAGGGGCGGGCCGCGCGTTTCACTTGATCCTCCCCACAAATGTGATCAGTATCACGTGAAGTTACGCAGCTTCTCCCGGTCCTAGCTGATGGGCCCCACCGGCAGAGCCTTGCTTCTGGCGCTCTTGCCTTTCTTTGCTGGTGTGTATTATCCCCAGGAGTAACGTGTTACCACCGGGGGTGTCGTGTTACCCTCGGGAGTGTCGTGTTAACTGTATATCAAATATTTTACCGTTTTAACATATTATGTCTATTCTATTCTACTATCTAAATATACCGATGTTTTTAACCGAAACATGATTTTATGGAAAATGGCACATTTCTCATATTATTTGGCAACCAACGCTTTAGGCTATCACATGCTTAAATATTAATATAGGTATAATTAAAAAGAAGGCATAATATAATCGACATAGCATTAATCATATCCTAATTTTCAACGAAAATTCGCCTCGGTGATTTTAATTTATTGCTTCTTTTTTCAAATAAAACTTTTATTGTCATTACCATTGCCTACGTTTGAATAACCCTGAATTTGAGAAACTGTGGTAGCGAATTCTCCACAATTATTCAGCTTTGCTTTAAAATTTTCATCGAAATTAACGTGCAGTGAAAAGGGAATTAAAAAGTGAAATGAGAGAAAAATTATATGTATTTTGTAAATTAAACCCGAAACATAATTTGCTTTGGGAACTGTCAGGAAATTAATGTTCTATTTGAATTTAAAATTACATTTCCTCGAGCAATACCTAAAAATGATAATGCTAAATAATTATAGTCTCTAGTATGTACGCAGTATTAATTATTCATTCTCATATTCATTATCCCATAGTCAAAAATGCATTGAATTAATCAATATTGGATACCACTTAATATATGAAAAAGATATTTTTCCCATAAAACGATTGTTATTGACGCTATAATGTTAAAAGCATTATTTTGGATTATATTTTGATCCAGCACATGCTGAAGCATCGCGATCCCAAAGCGGAGAGAAAATTTAAATGTCATAAATGTTCATACGGATCGGATTTGAAGTCCTCGCTACGCAGTCATAATCTAAAACACAAGGACAAATCGGAGGTGAAGATACACAAATGCGAGAATTGTGAATACGAGACCCGGTATAAGAGTCATATGACCGCGCATAATCTAAAACACAAGGACAAATCCGAGGTAAAGATGTACAAGTGCGAGAATTGTGAGTACGAGACGAGGTATAAGAGGAGTATGATCCAGCACATGCTGAAGCATCGTGATCCCAATGCGGAGAGAAAATTCAAATGTGATAAATGTCTATATGAAACGGATTTGAGGTTCTCGATACGCAGGCATAATATAAAACACAAGGACAAATCGGAGGTGAAGATGCACAAGTGTGAGAATTGTCAATATGAGACCAGGTATAAGAATAATATGATCCGGCACATGCTGAAGCATCGTTATCTACAAGCGGCAAGAAAATTTTAATGCAAAATGTCCATATAAACTGGAAGTTAAGTCAATCCTACGCTGTCACATTCTCAAACGTAAGAAGAGATCATGAAATTTCTCTGATGCATTTATACAGTTTGCAATACACTTGTACTCTTTGGACTATTAACCTTTTCACTAGGAGTGTCATACGTATACGTATTTCTATCCGGCTCCACAGGGACGAGTAACGTATAAATGCAACGGGATTTTAATGCCATGGGTTGCCATGAGAGTGTACTACAAATATTTCAAATTTGGGTTCACCTTGAGATCACATGGTTACTCGCGATGTGTACATAAAGTATATTTCTGAACTTTTCCATATTATTTCGATTTAAACACCAAATTGTGATGTGAGCATAACATTTGGCACAGATATAAAAGACGACATTTTAAGAGGTTTAACCCAATAAGTCACCCTTCTGGACCCGTAGGACGCCCAGTACCGCTATTTCCCAAAATAGTAGACAAATAATTCTGAAATTTAATATGTTTCAATTTCTCGAAATTGTGATATGGCTTAAAAGATTTTGGAAGGAAAGGTGGTTCGTCATGGATTAAGGACCGATCCCACATTTGGCCGGCTTAGTAAGCAGCTCTTCGGCGTTGTTCAACAAGGCTTCCTTTTGTTGGTGCACACATTGAGATTTGTCTATCACCACTATAAAACACATGTCTTATTTCATTGACCTTTAACAATTCGCCCTTGGGGTCGTATAACTTCACGGTGAATGCTTCCAAAAGTGCAAACATATCCGGTATTTCTTTTAGACTATCTTTTGATAATAAATATTGGAAAGCCGAAGTTGCCTCCTGGTTCTCTTCCCATGTTTTCCAACATTTAACCTTTGACTTTAGGGAAAGGAAGGATATAGTGTCACACCCTGTGAAAGAGTTTGTTACTACTGAAGCCGCAAATTATTCGCAATAATGTGAGCTGAAATTTATCTGATTTTTTTCAACACCGTATATAAACCATAATTCATAGACCTAAGTCTTTAAATTCGTGGCAAAAACAGATTCCGATGATTACATCTGTTTTGGAGAAACCGATCACCAACCCAACTATAATATTTCAATAACAAAAATAATTATTAATAAAGACATTAGACTAATAACTTGGAACTGTGACGGCGTTTAAAACAAGAGGTATGATATTACTTTTTATTTAAAAGATAAAAATGTGGATAACTTGTGCCTCAATGACACTTAATGAAGTGCATAGCCTGAAGAACAGTTACTATACAGTGTGTAGAAATGACCGCCCTACACACAAAGGTGTAGTGGCAATTATCATTCAGAATAATATACCTCATTAAAAGGTAAAAAATATTAATATAATAATAGAATACTGCATTATTAAACTAAAAAGCGGAATTTATATAGTAACAGCTTACAACAAATATCAAAACAAAATTTCAAATCACTATCTAGACCAAGTAATCAACTTAGGTAACAAAGTCATAATAATAGGAGATTTAAACTCGCGTTATTTTGCTTGGCATAACCAACGGTGCAATGCAAACAATAACACTCTATTCAACCACTCACTAGACCAATATTATGTCGTATTACACACAGGCAATCACACCCACTTCCCACACAATGGCATGTCTCCAACAACAATTGACATAGCGCTGATCAGAGGAAGAAATGAACAACTAACCCAGGCTACCTCGGCAGACTTGAGCATTGATCATAATCCGATCATACCCTGGTCATACCCGTAGACAATATAAGGAAAATAATAACAAAACAATGTATAATTATAAAAACACCAACTGGAATACCAACACTAACAAAAAAATAACATTAAAGTAGTAACAAACGAGGAAAAAGCTAATATGCTCAGCGAAACCTACGAAGCCACATACACGGTAAACAATTTAAATAACACACTCGAACAAAACGAAATCATAAATATATAGTGAATATAGAAACATTACAAAAGTTAACATACCACAAAACCAACTTTCAAAATACCTCACCAAGTTGGTGAGATAACAATAAAGCCCTAACAAAAATTGGGACAAATCGGTTTATAAATAAGTCAGTAATTTTGGATCCGCCATTTTGAAGATGTAGTGATGTATGTAATATTTTTTATATAAAATATTATTTAAACTCTGTTTTAAGTTATTTTAAATTAATTAATGATCGATTTTAATTGTACCGCTTCATGGTTCTTATAACCCGTAGGTATTAATTATGTCACTGACAGTTTAAATTTGACTCTACTATAGTTGAAAAGCAGTCGCAGGATTTGAAACAATAGTATAAATAAACACATAAAACTAAATATTAAGTCGTATGCAATTTTTTAGGGGACACCCCTAAAAAAGTTTTTTTTTTGGTTTAATAGAGATTTTCAAGGTCAGTTGAGGTCATATCAACGTGGTATATATTTTTCTGAATTTCTCACCCTCGAATTATATGGGATGGAGAATGGGGTATTTTCGCTCAATCGAAACAAAAATGGGCAATTGCATATTCAACAAGTACATTTTTTTCCATAATTTTTGACATGAGAAATAATGACATGAGAAAAAATGCGTGTTTAATTGCAACTTGAATTTCTATGACGCCATTAAGCGAAAATAGACAAATCACTATATATATATGTTATATATGTATATATAAATACAGCAATGGCCGACAATAAGCAGTGAGGCGTCGCTGCCGTCAATTTATAGATAGAATACCCTAAAAATCACTTGCTAAGTATTTCTCTTTTACGGATTTTGGCTTCTACCCTCCTTTTGGGTACTTTAGCCGGTTTTTATTTGTTATTTATTCAGCGTACTCTTTTTGGCTGTCCTTTTTTATATTTATTATTATTCTGCTAGCTTTGGTTTTTGGCATATTTATTTTTTCCATTTTTCCCTTATTTTTTATTTTTTATTATTTTTACGTATTTTTATATTTTTTGGGTTGCTTGTTTTTTGGCACTACATTTGCCGCATTATTTATACTTGCGCTTAGTGACGTCACATGATTTTATTTATTTATTTTACAGCTTGTTTTAGAGTTAAACAAAAAAATAAAAAATACGAGTATCTTCTTTTTCCATTTACTTTCTGCTCCCATTGTTAAAAAAAAACTGGGAAAATACCCCCCGTCATTTAAAAAAAATCGCGGTAGCGAGCGTCATGCGGATCACAGAGCGTGGTTTATCTAATCCCTTAAAATGATTTTTTTTACAAATATGCCGAGTTTCATGCTTGTACGAGAGTATGGCGTTTTTCCTTGATATTTGGCCCAAGGGAAATAGAATAAATAGTACTTCTTTGGTAAATATCACTTCATCAGTTACGTCAAGGATCGATTTAGTTTAGTTTTCAACGTGACAAGTATAACCTAAAAAGTGATTAATCTTTTTCCAAACCCTACAAAGACTAGAACTCTACAAAACAGAGAAACTAAGAAACTAAGAAATTTCTAAAAGTAAAGCGTAGAAAATATTTTCTTTCGTAAAATACTTTTCTTATGTAATATAACATAAACATATCCTGACCAGAATATATAGGTACAAAGTAACAAAAAAGAAAATCAAACATAACTGTCCATTAATCTAGGTTTTAAACGAAACCAGGAACTTACTGAACATTGCAAATAATTACCTAGTCAAAATTTTTATAGGGCTGTCTAAAACTCAGGGGTGGCGTGGAAATATATTCCTATTTATTATTTGAGAGCGAGATGCGGGCCTGATCTCTTGCCGCTACTGTCTTTACAGGTAAATCATTTAATTCCAATTAATATTTGACTTATCTATGTATAATTACGCATTAGTCTTGCAAATATATCAAATATTACGAGGCATTATCATACATATATTTCCTATAATGCATCTCCTGTGATACACTCTTCAACGATTTACATTCGGTGATATATTTGAAACCATAACGCAGATGTTATTTCAGAATAGATTTAGCAAACCTGCATAGCACCATTATACGTCACAGGCAACTTCATCACTGTCAATTTTCCTGTTTATCTAAATGTTCAGGTAGTATATTTCAGACAGAGGTGACAGCATATTTATAAAAAATACTTACATATGCTGGGAGTTTTGGGAAATCTACAGATGCCTTTAATTGAGTTGTCTGGATAAAATGGCTCTTCATACGACAGTATTATACGAGAGCCATGTGACAGTATGCTTATATGTTAGTAAAACAACCGTTGGGCCGGTGGAAATGTTTGCTTTGCGCTGCGGCATAAATTGGTTTAGGAAAGCCTTCGAATTAAATATCATCAAAGAGGTTCAAGCAACAATTATTACGCTGCAAAGATATATTTCTACTTCCATGCAAAAAACAAAACTTTATTGAACTATATTTAATGCAAAAACTGATTCTTTATTGCACTAGTGCAATAAATTTTTTATTGCACTCATCTGTCATTCTACTACAGTATTTTTACATAAAGATCATGACATGTCACCTTATGTCATAAAATTAATGCCAGCTAAATTAAACATTTTTTGGTTTTTGCATGGACGTAGAATAGTTATCTATACAACAAGTAAATGTAAATGTAAGTGTTATTGCACGCGATGTGAATTTGTCAACAGTCGAGTGCAATAAACACTTTTTGTACGATTTGCATACAATATTTTTTCTACGTTCATGCAAAATCTAAAAAATGTTTTATTTATAACGTCATATGTAGGTAAATGTCAAATTTTATGTTTATGTTTGTCATGATCACAAAACGCTGTAGTAGAATGACAGATGAGTGCAATAAATTGCACTCATTTATTGCAGTTACACTTTTAGTGTAAAAAAAATTATTGCACTAGTGCAATAAAGAACCAGATTTTGCACAATATATAGTTCAATGAAGTTTTGTTTGTGCAGGAACGTAGAAAATATTTATATATTCAACTAGTGCAAAAAGTAAATGTTTATTGCACGCGACCAGGCCGTTAGGTCGAGTTGGGCAACACTTCGAGTGCAATAAACACTATTTGTACGAGTATACAATATTTTTTCTACGTTTATGCAAAATCCAAAAAGTGTTTAATTTACGTAGCATTAATGTCATGACATTAGGTGACTAGTCATTATCTTTATCTCAAAATACTGTAGTAAAATGACAGATGAGTGCAATACAAATTTTATTGCACTAGAGTGCACTAAAGAACCAATTCTTGCATTAAATATAGGTCGATAAAGTTTTTTTCTTGCATGAATGTAGAAAAAAATATATGTTGTTTACAACTCGTACAAAAAGTGTTTATTACACTCGACGTGTTGTCCACGACAATCCTCGAAAATTTCACATGTCATGCAATAAAATTTACTTTTTGCACTTGTTGCATAAAATTATTTATGATTATTGTAGATCTTATATTTTGGGATTATTTTGTATAGTAAGAGGAGCATAAAACCAAGTTTACATCCTCGAAAACCCTAGGGAGAACTTTTGGAAAAACCTCGAAATTTTGGCACTTTTTTAAGTTTCTTGAATACAGCTCATAAACGACACCGAAATCATAATCTTTTAATTACCTATTGCCTATTGCAATTACCTACTAAATGCAAACTTAATTTGATGTCATCCCAACCCATTCCTACAGGATTTTAAAATTTTATAACAAATCTTAACAAACCCGTTTGGAAAAAGAAACTTCAACATCTACTACAGATACGATTAGCTGTGGCACCCGTAGCGACATTAGTATTCTTCGTATGAATTTCAATAACTGCGTGTTTAATAATTGTATGCTCAAATAAAAATGTGCTTATTTTTAGTGTTTTATAAATAAAGTTTGCGTTCATATATGTTTCTATATTTTGTAACGTAAATAAATTCCGTTCCGTTATATAACAAAAATTTTGAGTAATGGTACTCTATTTCAAATATTTAAAACCGTGAGATAGATACCTATACCATGTCCTGCGATACTGAAACAACGTGTATTCTGCCGCGAGCCGAAATGGTAGGGCGAAACTTATAAATAAGCCACACTGGGCCAACACGAGTCCTCTTAGCCTTTTCGTTTGCCTTTGTTCGCATAGTTTTATTACTTAGCGGTGATATTTTCTGAATTCGGTTTGTTAGTGAGTACATATATCTTTTTGACATTTCACTTTCATCTCTAGTTGAGATTTTATTAAATAAATAATTTATCAATCAACCTGTGTACTCGGATAATTAAGTAACTATTTGCCATTTGGCTGAATATTTTTCTTTTAGTTGGATTTAATATCTAATTAAAGCTCATTTCTTGAATTATTAATTCAATTATTTTCATTCTTAGTTATAAATTTTACTATTGACATTTTGCTAAAGCGGCAAATTTATTTTTTTTTCTTAAAAATTTATTGTAAAGATAAACATAATACTGGTAATTTTTTCTTCTATACTTTGATCAGGAGATGACCGAGAATAAATTCCTCTGGTGACTAAGCTGAACAGACCATCATTACCTGTATTCCTGAACGCCAGGCTGGAACATATCTCCTCCCGTTGCTGGTATATTTCACCCATTGTGGTACATAACGCCCTTAGAGGGTACGTCCCAGTTCCGCTGGACCTCCTAGGATCCTAGGAAATCCACATTCCACGAGGGCATCTCCAGAGTATGCCAGGAAAGATATACCTTGTATATTTTTATTGCCTATAGGTCGTAATATTTTTAATTTGTCAATTTTACCAAGGTTTACTATTCACTTCATTGTAAATGTTGAATTTTTCAGCTTGACTTAATTTAGAAGCCATTCTAGAAGCTCTTCTTAATTTAGAGCCCCTCAGGCTACTTTTTAAATTTATTTTAACTAGCATTAGAGTCACTTTAAAGCCCCTCAGGCTTATTAATTATAAATTTTCGTTACTTTAGTAATTATGTAAACCATACACTAGTATATATATTTATAAAGTAGAGATAGATCAAGTCAGTAATGGTCAAGCTGTGACTTTTCTATCTCAGGGTACCTAAGTGCTATGAGAGCCTCTAACTAACCATCTAATTCACGTATCCACGACCTCCAGAAAAATCTGAGCAGCCGAAAGGCAAAATAAAAATCCATCAGATGGATTCCTGGATGATGAGAAGCCCTTTAATTCAGGTAAACTAAATTAAAAGAAGAGGTGTTATAATTTATTATTCATTAAATTGTCCTGCCGAATTACACTCGATGTTTGTATTGATACCGGCTAAATTTGTGTTGTTTAAAACCTAAACCGTTTTCCTTTATCAATTTGACTCGAAAATCTGTCAACCTAAAACCAAAGTGGAGCGTACTTTCGGTGTCTCGTTTTAATAGTTGTTAATTTTTCTCGTCCAATAATTGCTAGGCAACTCAAAATTTTCTCCGGTAAAATACAGACCTCTTGTGAACATAACTAAACATTTTACATTCTTCAAACTAGAGAAATATCCTAGCAAAACCGCGGATTAACATAATTCAATTAAATTTTAAACTGAATTCTAGAAAACGCATTCTAAAACAATGCCATGTTAAAAATGTATATTTTGACACTTGCACCCAAGAACACGAAAGACATAATATATTCAGATATAGTTCATGTTTTAAAACTACAACTAATAATAGTTGTGTACAATTAGCATCATTAGCTCGGAGTGCAATGGTACAGTTTTTTAAACGCGTCTCATTTATACTTGAATTTAAATTCAAGTATAAATGATCAATGAAATAAATCGTATACTGCTCTGAAGATCCTTAATAAAGGTGAAAGAACTTGTACAACTTCTAAGTGGTTCGTTTCGGTGTGTATAGTGGTTCACTTCCGTATGTATGTCCAGATATAGCACTGGTAAGTATATCTTTCCTCTTATTCGTCTATTTGCTTATTTCTCAATGTAATGAAATGCTACAAACCCAAGATTACTTTTCACAAAACAAATATGAATAGCAAAGAATTTCAAAGCTAATATATATATATATATATATATATATATATATATATATATATATATATATATATATATATATATATATATATATATATATATATATATATATATATATCGTTTTTGTGTGATATATATATATATATATATATATATATATATATATATATATCGTTTTTGTGTGATATATATATATATATATATATATATATATATATATATATATATATATATATATATATATATATATATATATATATATATCGTTTTTGTGTGAACTGTATCTAATTACAAAGTTACTGGCCTGTATTTTGGTCCCTTTCTTTTTGAATTTGCAATTTTCTACCCTGAATTAATATTTAACAATCCGAAAATCAAAAATAGGGATTACTTTTTTAACCATATAATGAACATTAATGAAGTTACTTTGGACTAACCAGTTAACTTTGTTGAATTTACTTAAATATATTTTTTTAAATAACTGATTTAAAATACTAATTGCTTCCCATGTTAAGACAAACCGGGAAAATCCAAATAACAGAAAATGCTACACACATACATGAACCCTTTGTTTAATTAAAATCATTAGATCTTATCACACATGCAAGTTACTAGGCGCAAGGTTTTCATTACCATTTAAATTATGTTACAAGAGCGTCGTACAGTTTACCTAGAATGCGAAGGAATTCTAATTTTTGAGTTTAAATTAGGGGCTTCTTAAAGTGAAACGATTTGGTTTGCTCAGATCCTTAGCACAGAGTACCTCGCAAAATTAAACTTACCTACCGTTATTTACTTACCTTTGATTACATAACAGAATCTTCTTCATTCGTAATATCACTTACATTTCAGCTGATATATAGGCTACACTAAGAACAAAGAAAGTATGAATAACCCCAAAGTTTTAAACTTTTAGGTTCGAGATATATTACCCAAAAATATCTAGATATATTACTAAAATTCAAGATATAGCAAACTCATTTTGTAACCCATTTCAATGTCAGGAAGATTAAAAAAAGAATTGAAAATACTCCAATTATTAGCTAGAACTCAACTAAAACTTGCAAAACTTGCTATAAACATGTCAACAGATTCATTTTAAGTAATATCCCATTTAGTAGCTGTGCAAGTCGCTACGCTATTCTTGGAGCTACTGAGCATACAATGGAAATACCTTGTAATATGTGACAATTAGGAAAAACATTGATAGAATATTTAAATTACTTGCAGGTCCAAAGCAAAAGTTCAGAATCTGGGGAGCAGCTTATGTGATAATATATTAAGTACACATCGTAAAAAAAAATAATATTATTATCTCATAGAAGTTGAGTGGAAACTTTTTATTAGTTATTATTAGAATAAGTGCAGCAAATAATCTACGAGAAAATATCAAGTTCTATTAAGTAGTTCATTAGCGAGATATATATACGCATTACCTTTCAGTAATGTAAATAATATTTTTCATGTTTTATTGAATTCCAAATGTGGCGCAAAGTTTTATCTTCAAAAATTCCATAAATCTTTACCTCAATTACATCTAAAGCGTAAATAGATTTGACATACAAATCAATCAATGCCGCTCTGTGTCAGCGACTAGAGTTATGTGTTATAAGCGGATTGGTTGTGCTTTATATTTATCTAAAACAAAAGTATCTCATCGATATCAATTATTATATATGAATCCAATCATCCAAGTGTAAGATAATATGTAAGTTTTAATTTTAGTATTGAAAATACATCTGGGCGCGTGTATATGATAGCCGTCTGCAAGAAAACGTTCGTGACATGCGACATGCTATTTATCTGTCTAGTCAGCATGGTCAGGGATTACGAAGAGGTCACAATTTGCTGTGTTGGGAAATAAATAAATTACTGATATAAAACGAATCAGTAATTTATAGGCTGACTAGTAAGTATTGCCCTTTATGAATGGCTGCAAGGTCAGACAATTTAACATACTTCAAATTTTAGAGGCCAAGCTTTATGGTTAATTCGAAATAACATAATATGAACAGTTCGATAGTTCGGTTTAAAAATATATCAATATCTTATTCATTAGAATATTTATGTTTCAAACACTCATAAGTCAAAATTCTCTAATGTTATTTACCTCGATCCCTCGACGGACGCCGGCAGCTACCGTGCTATGGCGTTTACTGAGGCTTTAATTCGTACGATTAACACATTTACTTCGTTTTTATCTATTATAGGTGAATTTAATAGATCGTTGACATTATTAATCAGTTTTGTTCACTGCACACGGCACGTTTTCTTTAGCGTTTTCATTTTTATTACCATATCACATCAATAACATATTTAAAACTAGTGCTAAACTGTTTGCCTATTTGGCTAGTGGCGTATTATTTTTAACAGTACCTCTATTTCACCACCTTCCACTCTAAAATCTTCTGGTATAGACCACCGCTCACAGTTATATTGTTATTATTATCCTATTATCGTTATTGTTAATATTTAAGCCATTAATATATAGGTTTTGTTCATTGCCATCTACATGTTCTTGAAAATTATTCTAGCAGAGTGTTGCTGTGCATATATGACAGGTAGCCCAAACTTCTTCTATGCACCCAGTAAAGTTGCAATGCTGTTGGATGGATTATTCACGGTGTATAGCCTTAGGAACTGTCCTATCAACTTTTTTATATATTATTTTGGCAAGTTCATGTGAATATGAATTGACATTGTCATGAACAGTACAAATTTTACCAAAAAGGAATGCTGATTGCAAAGCCAGAACCCGCAACCACAAAAATGTTCGCCTTTTTGTTGCAACGTTTAAACTCACAATCAAGTACAAAGTTCTCATCATGCTTTAAATCATAGGACATCATTAATCTCTGTTTTAGAATCTGAAAAAAAATTGTTTTTAAGTATAGATATTGAAAGAAGAAGACTATTTGTCTTGTTGTCTTGTTACTTGCCTGGCTTATTAATGCCTCATATAATATCCGGATATTAATTTTCGACGTTTCCGTTTGTTCCATATGAGGACGTAAAACGTTGCAATTTTCTTGCGCAATTTTCAGCGTATAAAAGTATAATAACAATTAAATACACATATTAAATTCTGTAATCCTCTTATTAAACCGAATATCCTAACTTTAAATCAAAATTTATCAAAAATAAATATCCTTATCTTACAAAACAACATAAAAACATTTAACCATCCCTTCAACAAGGCAAATTCATAATTATCCTTTTAAGAAATACCACCTATTTTAATAATAAAAAATAATAACCCATAACAGCTATTTTAAAACTTTCTAAATTTAGTGCATTAAAGTGTTTAATCCAGCCGATCCAATTAAGCAGTTGTCTGCATTATCAGATTCAGAAAGATGGAAACGCGCACGGGGATTGAGATGAGACAGATAATTTGGTTCGCTTCGCTTGCTTATTTTCCTCTCACGGTCAAATATGCAAGCTATCTAGGATGAAAAAGAAAACATGTACTAAACAATTAAATTGTTTTAGTGCAGACAAGCGCTTAACGTATTTAGTTTTTAGTTGAAATAATCATTCAACAAATTGCCATAACGTTAACGTTAACGCCACGTTCAGCAAGAACTCAGTTTGTAGGAAAACTAAAATTGAACTGAGAAATATACTTAATGTTAACAGTTTAACAATATATATTATGCGTTCAAAGAGTCCCATTTGAACTTGTTTCTATAGTCGAGTCAATGAGGGTTGTTTACTTCTAAACCCGCCAAAACAGATCCGACTGATGGTTTTTCTTGAAAATGCTACTTATATTCAATTAATCAAAATCAGAATCATTCCACTTGGGGTAGTCAAGTATATATATTGCTAAAGCAATAAAACTATTTGTTTTTTCTATACAATGTTGTATTGATTTCTCAGGGTTCTATTTAATTAATTTTGGGTTCTAGAAATAAAACAATACTTACGATATAGTATGGCAAATTCGTATTTACTTTCGTAATAATAAGAACTAATTATAAATACCTGGTACCAAGGGAATAAACTAAACTAAAATACATGGGCTCAAAGGCCTAGATTTGCACATTAGGAAACTATAATTAAAAAGTGAATATAAATCTACCACTGCGTCTTTACGATGCACCTTCGTCCGTTATGGCACTCGAACTGCCTGCACTCCCGCACTCGCCTAACTCCCCCGGTTCTAACCCCGTCTCGCGGACAGTGGCGGTCCCTCGGAATATATTCGGTACAATGTCAAGTAGCTACGTTTGAAAATTTAGTATAAAAAAATATTTTTGAATAGTTACCTACAAAAGTTTCAAAATTTTCATTGAAAAATATCTATTAATCTTAAAGTTTTCGGTTACCTTGAAACTATGTGAAAATTGTTGAAAAAGGTACATTAGTGACTAAAATTCATTAAAAAGTGTGAAGAGATAAGCGAAAATATAGAAAGCGAACAATGGAAAAAGTAATTTTATGTAAATTTTATGTTTATTCTTAGTTTATGTTAATTTATGTTATGTTAGTTTATGTTAAATAATTGGATTATTTTTTTTAAGTTTATTTATGCATTTTTAAGAAATAAGTACTCATTATGAATCATTTATAAGCTCATTTACTAAGAAATATTGATAAAAGACGATTACCCTACAAGTGACAAAATGTCTTCTGAGAAAAATACCTGTGTTAAAAAATAAAAGACATTGGTTTTAATCATAAATCATATCAAGTTTGCCAAGCAATGCATATCCATTGCATATGCAATTCTGTCAGCAGTGACAGCGTTCTTTATCGCATTCTTTCTTATCATATCTTCAAGTTAGACTAAGCGCAACATTGCATAGGAAATTTGGTTCACGAAGATTAATTGATTTATGCCATGCCTTTGGTTTGTGTATACCATAATGACCCACAATATATGAATAATCTGCAATTTTCCAACAATCTGCTCTTTTGAGTAGTGACACTTTTGTCCAGTTCGTTTCAATAGCTCTGACTTCAATGCAGGTACTTTAGCGGATGAAGGAACTTTCCGCAATAAAGTAATATAATCCAGCAAGTGGAATAAAGCCACGAAAATCCTTACCAAAATTGTAAAACAATTCACTGGAAGAAGATATAGCTGAAATGGGCGATATAAAAGTTGGTACATATCAAAAACCAATGGGAGAAGGATTAAAAATAATTATAGCCGAAATAACAGAAAATTCAATTTAGGCTGGGTTTTAAGGGTTGAAAATTTCGAATACATCGTAAATTATGTTAGAGTACATGAAAGAAGCTCTATTCTACATAATTAAATAATATGTGAATCCATAAACTGTTTAAACCTGCATTTTTTCAATTTTTTTCCCTAATGGGTAGTTTTCACCCCTTAAAAACAACAACTCAATTACAACGCCCATAAGAAATTTAAAAAGCTATTATGGGATGAAACAAGTAGCTATCGGCTGGCTATAAATCTCCTGAGATATTCCAGCGAAGAGACAGCAAGGAATTATCTGGCAATGTCTAGTGGAAACCTTCCGGCTAAGGAAGCTCTGCAATAATATGAGGCAAAGTGGCACACCCGTCTGTAGAGGATGTGAACAAGAAGATGAGATGGTCGAGCATGTACTTTTGGAATGTTCTGCCATATCATCAACCAGATAATCCATTTTTGAAAAACCTTTTGGACAATTTGAAAAATTAGGCTGATTGATGGCCTAGGCGAGAGCCCAAAGGAGGATGTACAAGAGGCCCACGAGCAGCAGAATTTTGATCCGCACTCCGTACAGATTACAGAGATACAGAGTTCAAGTGTCAGCTGAAGTGAGTATATGTTTGTATATTATATTTTTGGATACCAATGATTACTAATTTTTTTAAATTGTTCTATTTGATATGTTAACCCAAAAATATTATTAAAAACATGTTTTATTGTTTAAACCATATAAATACTTGACCCAGCTGATATATTTCTGATCCTGAAGAATTGGATTTCATTGCATGATTGCATTTTTTTAAATAATGAAACTGTTTTGGGAGGTTAGGAATTTTAATTATTTTTCCGCTTCACTGACTTAACTACTAAATCCATTACAGATACCTTTCACCCATACAGTGTGTTCTTCAATTCACATCACAATCTATGTTTTAAATACTTCTCTTTGTGAGGTTTTCCTTTGGAACTTTAATATTCCTGAGCACAGAAAAAATACATGAAGCTGTCTCAATACTCATCACATTTTCAAAATTGTTAAAGGATTTTGCTAAGGTTTCGGCGTCTAATAAGCCTTAAAAATACACCTTGTGAATGATATTGGTTAAAATGTTAATTCAGATGCACATTTATCTTTTATATTTATGGCCAAATACTCTCTTGGAAGTCCTCTTGATATAACGACTGTAATGCATTATGCACGTCGACCTGCGAAGCCGATGATTATGTATACTACGTGACCCCTATATATGTTGCATCAGGTATGTGCGGTAAACCCGGAAAGTTATTCTGGATTCTGTCCCAATAAACGACAGTTGACAAATTATCAATGCGGGCATTGATTTATTTGGAAATTCTAATGCGAGCTCGAAACTAAGTGCGAACTTGTTCTATTATTGGGATAGTCTGTATGGGTGTGCTCGTTATATATCAGGCTGCAGCTTGTTAGCCATTCTCACAGCAAACCCATTTTTAAATTCTGATTTACTTGCATGTTTTGTATCTTGGTTATGCCAAACATATCAATTAATAATATTTAACTATTGCTACTCTATTTGTTTTAATATCCTTTTTCCTTCCCAGTTTTAATATCCCAGTTTCCATTTACGTTGTTCTTGTGGATACTTTTGCATAATAATATTTATTGCAACAGGTTTTATGTGTATAAGAAGTAAACTATTTTTAATAATAAATTAATAGTAAAAAACATTTTTAAAAACAAACTTTTATTTAAATGCTCTAAAAAACAAGAAAATAAACTTTAAATTAAATTAAACCCATCAATGTATTGTCTAACTGTACTATTGAAAAACAGAGCAGACAATTCATAATAAATCTCCTAGAATAATTCAAGATGTAAAAAAAATAATGGAGCCTTGTTCCTACCATTATCTTCCGTCCATTAGAGAGTTAATTGCTGATGCCTTAAAAATAAGTTTAAGAAGCATAACGCGTATAAAGGAAGAGTCTACATCTGGTATACTCTCGATAGTGGTGATGAATAATTCGTCCTACAATAGTTTTTTGGAAAGGCCAACTCTTATTGCTTCCTCGAATAAAACAAGACTGAAAGAATGGCTCTCTTGTAAAGGCATCATATTTTTCGAAAGATGATCTGAAAATTGAACTTCTAAATTTATGAAACAAGCAGACCCCGAGATATGCCATAGATGAACTTCTAAAAAAAGATGGTCAAGTATTGAGATTACAACCTTACCATTGCCTATATAATCAAATAAATAAATTAATAATATTAGTGTGGATCATGTGTAAAGATTATTATTATTGATATATTGGTGAAGTTGGTTACGGAGACAAATACGTTTTGGTGATGTGGCAGAAGGCTTTGGATAAAATTACTCCATATGTAGAAGACATTGTAAACAAAGATTGGGAACGAGAAGTACGTTACGATGGGGTTGAACCGTTAATTATTAATTTGGGTTCAATATCTGAAGATGATGATAATGACGACGATGACGATGATGATGAATTCTAATAATTATCATATATTTTCGTTTTTAATACTACTAAATAGTTCACTACTTTTTTTATTAAATACATGTTTTCACTTTAATTTATATTCATTTGCAAATTATTGAATAATCGATTTTGACATCACAATAAACGTTGTCTATGTTTTACAATGGATGTGGTTTGGTCACCAATAAATTATCTTATTGTTTTTATGTTTGCCCGTGGTCCACACTAAATTTTCTTATTTCTATTTGTAGGGGGTATGACTGAGATAAATCACTTTAATTCGTTGTAGAATTATTATTCATTGGGCATTTCTGCTGTCTGATGGGTAGTAGCCATGGCCGCTAGAGGGATCTAGTTATCTCTCGCCTCCATAGAATTATTAGTTTACAATTAGTATGGTGTAGCTGCGTCACAATGCCCAATAAAAAATATGGAGCAACTGCAGTACATGGACTACGAAACCATATCAGACCGCTGAATTAAGTTAAATCCGTAGCTCCTATCGTGCTACTACATATAATTGCATGTCTGAGTTAAGCACTATGTCGGACGGCACTCCCGTAGTAAGTTATCTCCGATAATAAATCTAATTGGATAACCTACATTAGATCCCTGGTGGTGCGAAGTATTCAGGATATGATAACATTACCGCAACCTAATAATTGGAATCCTGCTTCATATCGATGACTGTGGAAAGAAGTTTAATTTGTTTCTTATTATATATGTCTAGATAATATCTTCCAAATAATTGGATATATTTTGCAGTATATATCTATTTAATATGTTACTGTATTTTCCAGAGTTTAACTCTAGATAGATGCTTATCGTAGGTTTTGGTGTAAATTACAATTATAATTAAATGCAAAATATCAAAAGTCTATCTGATATGATAAGAGCCTTTCTAAATTTAACACATGCGTAGGAAAATGAGAAAAGTTTGTTCCCTGTTACTGAAGTGCATTTTATTTCCCTATAAATATAAAGGTCCTCATTGTTTCTTCTATCAGTCCATACCAAGGGCTGTTGAATGCTCTCTCACGATGGAGGAACTGACCATCATACTAAATATCTCCTACCGACTCCATTTTGGAACCACAGAGAACCACAGAGTCACTGTAACTTCTTCCTATCAATAAGAAATTAAAATTTAAGTAATTATTCTGAAAAGCTTCGCTAGTGACCTGTGACTTTCGCTAGTTCCGTGGATTGGTATCTGTGATTTAAATTGTAGGCTACGATACTATGAAAAAGTAAAGTCACTAAATAAAATAAAGTACAGCAATTCATTTGCTTAATACATTAGATAAAGACGCTCCTTATTTGGGAACAATATGGCTGCAACCATATGTTAGCTTTTGATATGTCATTTTTTGACAATTAAACTGACACTCAATTTCCCATTTAAAAAATAGGATGATAAACTCTAGCAAGTGAGGAAACGTTCGCGAAATGAGGTTATTTATTATCCCAAAACATGTTACTGGTCGTTCCATACCCAACATCTGAAAATTTACTGGGTTTTGTTTACAAACACTAAAAAAGAAGGGTCCCCTTCCTACAAGTCTCCATTTATTCGGTGGACAAACAGTATTGTACTATGGGTATTGACGCTACCTATCTTCCTGTGGTTATTTTAAATCTGAGCTCTATGACTAATGACACTAATGACAGTTTTTGACATGCCATCAATGTTGGCGTGCATGTGATCAACGGAATTTTCTGAATTAAATGAGTTCAAGGCCATACAATATATTATCCAGTGACATTTAGTTAAATAGGGGTTTATCTATAATCTGTCCAAATGAAACGCACCAAAACGTAATTCGCATGTCTTTACTTCGTACACGTGGCCCGCCGACATTGATGGTATGGGCTTTATCTGCAGAACATCGATATAGGTATTTTGATTTCCTTGGAGCGTTGGACTTGCCTTCCACTGCTGTAAAGTGGGATGCTGGAGAGACCCGACTTGCCAAGATACATAATATGTTAAACAACAGATAAACTTAGGTTAAGTATACTAGGAGCCACAACTTTTTTTTATAAATTTAATTTATAAATGTAATTTATCAGTTGGTGTGTGCCCTCATAGTGAATTATTTTGAGCCATTGGCTATATTTAAATTTCCTTTTGTAGTGGTGTACACCTGAATACTTTTATTTACCGATATCTTGAGAGTATATTTATATATACTTATATTTAAGCACTGATATTTTAGCATTGTTTGTGTGGCATCGCGTGATCGTCTTTGAAACCTACACTATAAGGTTAGATCTATGTTCTGCGTGATATTCAACGTCTAATATATTTTAATGCATTTATTAACGCTATGCAATTTTTAGAATAAATACTTAGATATTAGGTTCCATATTTTTTTTTACCAAAAATTAGTTTGAGGTTAATTTAGATACCCAGTATAGTCGGGAACCATCTGACATGGTTGCGTAACTGTCAGTGGCGTCCACGGGTAATTCGTAGCTTCGATATTCACCGTACGGACCTACTAATTTATTTCTTTTTTTATTTAGCTTGAGACTCATACTTTAATACAATTGTGTGTCATGACGATGCCGATGGCACAAATATAAATATTCTCAAATTCTCAACAGTACTTGCCTCGTATGTAAATATGACATCTGCCCATCTGCTCACACAGGATACACCAGTGGCGTATAATAACTATAATTAATTGATCGTTGAATGATATACTATTATTTCACTACTCTTTCTTTCCTCTATTATTATTCATTTTAAAATTAAATTACTAAGTTTGGATTTTCATTTGTGTTCTATATTTTTCTTATTTACATGCCACAATAAACCAATGTTTCTTTCGTGTCACTTTTAGGCGGGGCCATGGATATGTAAATCGGTCTCATTTCAAGTTGAATCAAATATCATTCGTATGGCTAAAAAGCATGACAACAAATTAACATTTAGTTCTAAAGGGTCTCAGAAAACATGAGGAACTGTAGGTGAAATGCTCATTTCATCCAATAAAATTAAAATTCAGGCCTTTTCTCGTTGACAGCGTGACACGTTAATTTAATTCACAATGCCCGACACCATTCAGGCAACGGTTTGTGTACTTAATTCAGAGGATAACCTGCATTAGGGCGGTTTATTAAAAGTTTCAACATTTATTTTACTTTTTCGAAAACACAATTTACATACTCTTTATTTAGAGAAATATGATGTTTGTCGTTATTTTTATTTAACGAAAATAATGTATAGCCTGTGCCTGTCTTTATAATATTGATTTTGAAATGACCTGGAACATTCAAGGCTGTAGACTTTACACATGGACGGACATAGTTTTGTTTATATGTAAACTGTGTGATTTCCCTATTAGTAGGAGGCACTAGGTTATTTCACTTGCACAAAAATGCAGATGGTTGGCAACCCATATGGTGTTAATAAAAATCTATCCCCCCTCCCTTAAATGGTTAAAATTTTGATCACCTATATCTCAGAAATATAACTTCCTAGGATCAAAATTCTTTTACCGTTACATAGAGATTATCACAGAGAATTAAACACCTCATAACAATTTTTGTAATGCCTCAAAAACTAAACGAGATATTTTTACCTAAAAATAATATTAGGTTTTCTTTATATTTATTAATTATTTTGACAATAAAGAAAAAAAAGCATTTTACATTTTTTAGCTTCCAAAAAGGTATATCACTATATTACATATCACCCCTGTCGTAAAAATTTTCCTATTTGCTTCACACCTCTCCACATTTGCCCTACTCAACTATTGAATATATAATTGTATAAACTATTAGAAATGCACTGTCATATAGTAAGTAATAGCTTTTATTGATTGTACCCACCACTATCAGTACAACCCAATAGTAATATTTTGTGTCGTCAATTTCGTTAATCGTTAATTTTCAATTATTTTTTCCATCAAAAATGTCCTCCATGAAATCGACATTATGAAACGTGCATCATGTGTATCTCTTTTCGGCCAGATCTGGTGGAACATAGATATTGTCTCTCTCAGACATCTGTTTGATGGTTGATTGTACGATTTGAGTTTCGAGTCTAATTATTTTGGCATATGGAATGGAGCAACCCAGAGATGTTAATGTTTCTATTTCTTGCCTGCTTCTAGCTCTATGATAAACGCTTAAGCCAAGTAATTTGAAGAAGATAATAGCGATTTTTTCTCTTCGGTCTTTGTCTTGGTGTATCTGTTTCGGAGACCTCATTTCGTATATAAGAATTTCAGATATTCTCAGTGAGACACTAAATTGTTCAGGTCGAGAATTTTCTCCTTGTATACACCATGAAAAAAAAGTGGAACACTTTTGAGGAACAATATTGCTGTTTTCTAATTCCAAGGACCGTTTTCCTCAAAATTTTAGCTGCCTCGTTTAGAACTATGTCTCTATCTTTTTCAGCAGAGTTATCACAAATACTATAGTAACACATGAAGTATCCCGAACTCTTGAAAAACAAATGTTTTGAGGTTATCTAGGTTTAGCTGAATTGAATTACTTCTTCACCAAGCGATTCTCATTTGTGCAAATTTCTAGGTACCAGTCATCGACCTCTTTGAGATCAGTGATGACATTTTTTTATAACTCAAACCTTAACCTAATAAAAAGTCTGTCTAAGGAAGGCTATTTTAAGTTGTTGGTAACTGCTGGAGGCGTTCATCTTTGCGAAACACACTTGTGACATTATAAGCAAAACAGTTATTGTGATAAACGATATCGTTTGCATGTGCGTCAGTTTCCGATACAAGTCCAGATAATTTAATTATTAGTTTTAAGTCAATATAGCATTTTTAGGGTTCCATACCAATGTGTAAAACGGGACCCTATTACTAAGACTCCGCTGTCCATCTGTCCGTCTATCCGTCTGTCCGTCTGTCACCAGGCTGTATCCCATAAACCGTGATAGTTAGACAGTTGAAATTTTCACAGATAATGTATTTCTGTTGTCGCTATAACAATAAATACTAAAAACTGAATAAAATAAATATTTAAGGGGGCTCGCATATAACAAATGGATGCTATGCTAATGTATGCTAATAAATCCCGGAGTCGCCGGTCGGACGAAATTAATTAAAAGCTTATGTGATTTTATAGATAATGGTACGGAACCCTTCGTGCGTGAGTCCGACTCGCACTTGTTTTTTAAGGTTTGATATCTTCTAGACAACGGTGGAAGATTTCTTTTCTACGTGTTTCCATTGCTCAGATATGACCGATTGATTTTTTTTTATAAAATCGGGTGGTGGGAAGAAACAGCGCGGGGGTGGGGATAGCAAGATGGATTTTCTTGAACAGTAAGTTACTCTTCTTAACCCCATATAGGTTGCCAATCATCGGCACTTTGGTGCAAGCAAACCCATTTTTTTCACCCTTTTACTATATATTGCGATTCATCAGAGAACCTATCGCTGATGAATTTTTAGAGCTGATTTTTTTTGAGTTGAATATTTGAGTATTTTGAGGATAATAACTTCCAACATAGCCCATATCCAACATAGCAGCAATATCTAAAATATTAGAACAAGTACTTAAAATGAACTGTTAAATTTTTCAAATGAAACAATAAAAATAATAAAATTATTTTAACTTTTGCGAATTGACTTATTTAATAAAATAAGTACTAAATCATACATAATAATACACACAACTACTTCTATGGCTATACGACTCTATAGATAATGAATTACAGAAATGATTTATATTCAGTACAACAGAAATTATAACTCATATTCAATGGTTAAAATTTCAACTGTGTTGAATAAAATAATATAATAAAACAAATAAAATAATATCATTATATAATACGGTCACTACAATAACCTAGCTACGGGGCTAACTATAATTTTAAAAAAAGTAAGGTAAGATGGGGTAAGTGCGACCCAGAAATTTCAAAATTGAAATGTAAAAAGCCATGAATTTGTTTTCATCCCATATACTTCCAACTGTAACGCACTAATCTATGAACTATTGGGAGTGTAATAGTGTATGAATTGAGCAAATTTTTAATAATATGTATAGAAAAAGCAGAATTATATTTTTTTTAACTATAGGTCGCACTTGCCCCGCATAATGGGGTTTATGGCTGCAGTTTCGTACTTAAAGTGATATTAAAGTGTTTTGGCGCAAGAGCGTATAGTTCATTCCAAAATCTACAAAATCCTGTCTCCCGATTTGTCGTGAACCTAGTGGATAAAATTTTACCTAAATGAACGGATGAATGTTAAAAACTTTTTATCTTCAATTTTAATTCTAACAAAATTAAAACTAGAACATAACATATAGGTATTACAAAAACGAAAATGACACTGAAGCATATGTCCAATGTAATAAGTAGGTACTTCTTTTCCTAAGTTACAACTGAGTTACAGTCGCACTTACCCCAGATCACATTTTATTAGGGGCAAGAGCGCCATGGCAATTTGTAAAAAACAATATAATTAATGGAAATAACACTTACCACTTGAAGAACTACTTATATGTTACCAAAGAAAACCTCTGAGGACAATATGATTGTTTAAAATACTTCAGATTACAGAAGATTATTATTAACTACTCCAACTTAGCGACCGAGAATTTTCCATAAGAGGGTATGTCGTATGTGAATAATTATGGCACAGTCGCACTTACCCCAAAAACTCGCTTACCCTAAGTTACAACTGAGTTACAGTCGCACTTACCCCAGATCACATTTTATTAGGGGCAAGAGCGCCATGGCAATTTGTAAAAAACAATATAATTAATGGAAATAACACTTACCACTTGAAGAACTACTTATATGTTACCAAAGAAAACCTCTGAGGACAATATGATTGTTTAAAATACTTCAGATTACAGAAGATTATTATTAACTACTCCAACTTAGCGACCGAGAATTTTCCATAAGAGGGTATGTCGTATGTGAATAATTATGGCACAGTCGCACTTACCCCAAAAACTCGCTTACCCTACCTTACCTTACACAAACTGACTTATAAGCTACCTATTTAAATGTCGCCAGCTTCTTTACGCTAAAAGTCTTATTGGGAATAATTTGGCTTAAGTTGGGTTTTCGAAAATCGAACACAATAAATTTAGCATGGTTTCGTAACTTTTCACAAACAAACATTTCAAAAAAATCTTCGAAATAGAAGTCTCTACAAAACACAGTTATTTACACAAAACTGTTGTTTGATTGCCACATTTTACAAAATGTGAGAACCTCGGAACAAAAATGACAAGGTCATTCCTCTTCGTATTCCAAAATTGAGCATAAATATTACCGAATTAGTAGCAATAGATAAAAAAATTCTCTTAAATGATCGAAATGCCTATTCCCGGTATTACTAAAGAGTGAGGTTATATTTGTTTACCTTTTACGCGAAATCGTGTTTATCAAGATTTCTGTCGGTCACATTTACGTTTTATATCCTATTAATACCTATTCCCGGTACTATTGAGGAATGAGGTTACGGTTGGTTACCTTTTTTTGGGTCACAATCACGTTTCACATCCCAGCATATATTTCACGCGATTTAAATAACTAATCATTAAATTAACACTGAACAATTGATTTTCCACTACATTTTAACTGAAAAAAAACTACTTTGTTTGCGTCAAAACGGTAAACTGACGAAAAGCTGGCAGACCGCCAGTTGCGTTGTCACGCTTCTCTCTAAACACGAGTATTTGCGCTGTAAACGTAGCGTCTGCTTAACTCGAGGGCTATATGCAGCACCCGTCGGGCCATGGGGTTGCCCATGCTATGTGAAGATAAAAACAAAACCCCCAATAAATTCTACAAAGTCTAGTTTTCATTACTGTTGTTCCATCAAGACAACTACCTTCCCTGATTGCCCGATTACCTGAGAAAATTATATTAGAATGTAAAAAAGTATGCCATAAATTTAAATATTAATATTAATATTAAATAAGGTAGGTACATTTTTGTATATCATCTTAGGAGAAAAAGTAAGTAAGAGCTTGAGAGGTAAATAATCTTTCCAGATATATTTTACCACTTTATTTTTCCAAAAAAAATATATAAACGCTTTCTTTTATTTCTGCGATTTCATTAATTTATGTGGGTTTATTGAATATTTACAATAAACACGTCATCAAGTATTGCAAATCGATGTATGTATATATCACAATCGTCTTCCCGCGTCAGGGACTTGACCACAGTTGTTCTTCTACTGCCCTTCATCAATCATGAACACCCAAGTGTCTATCCCATGAAATTGTCTAAGGGCAAGACAATTTTCGCACCGCGTTTGAACTCGGCCATTTCCATTCATCGGTGACAATCGTATTATTACCTTTTCACCGGCTTGATAAATTGTTGATTCATCATTTCACTTCTGTTTGCTTTTTTACTTGAAATGCCATTATACCTACTGTTAAATGCTTTTCGTCCCTTGCCCAGAAAATAAATGTGTCTTCTGTGGATGAACAACAAACAGATTTACGAATAATCATGTATTTGATAAAATTGATGAGAGAAAAAGAGAACGAGGAAAACAATTGACTGATCATATGAGCAGCACCACTTAAAGACATTTTAAAGTATTGATAAATGTTTATGTTAAATTATTAAATTGCTCTGTAAAATAATATATGTCATAATATTTATAGTTCTTTATATTAATATTTGATAACAAATATATTTAACCAATATTTGGTATGTTAAATTAATAAATATATTTTAGTAGATCGGTAACTGCGGGAGTGATAGTCACATTTTACTTTATTACTTCACTTACTATTTAAATTACGCGCCAATATTGTTAATTGGTTGTTCATTTTATCCAGTAGTCCATTTACTCTGTAGTCCCAAACGCATTTCTATAAAAAAAATCATGCCTACTGTCAAATGTGAGTCAAACAAATTTGTAAAATGGTGGATGCTAAGCAGCTGTTTTATTTATTTCTTAAAGCTTTGCATGTTATATTGTGAATTCTGATGAGTAAGCAGTGATTGATTATTTTAGGTGAAATTATCAAATTTTTAAAAAAGCATAGTCCAAGGATGGTGACCATTACTGGTTATCAAAAACTGAAATGGTTTAGTAATGATCATGGTGGTGACCATCTCTGGAGACGTGCATTTTAGTAATGGGTATAGTACTGTAGAAGATTTTGCTAAATTATTTTTTTCTTTAAAGATAAATGATTCAATGGCACCTAAAAAGAAAGAACATTTTTTTTTTGCATATTCTAAAAAAAAAATAAAATTGGCTGTTTCTGAAAATGAATGATAAGTAAAAATCAAGCTGCCAAATAGTATGCAATCCCCAGAACATCACTTGTTCGAAAATTACGCTGTCAAAACCCACTTAAACGTAAAATGGGACCACAAACAGAACTCACTGAAAGTGAGGAGACTGTTATAGACAATTGGATATGCGCAATGGCAGGCAAAGGCTTTCCAGTCCATAAAAACAATTTTATTTTAAGTGTACAATAGTTATTTGTGTGTTAAGAGCGCAAAGTACTGCATTGCCGCTTGCGAAAGAAATTAAAATTCTAAAATTCTTCTTCTTTCTAAAGCGGCAATGGCAATGGTATTCTTTCAAAAGCGGCAATGGCAATGGTATTCTTTCAAAAGCGGCAATGGCAGTTTGTGCTCGTAATACATACAACATTTTTTCTACAATGGCTTAATACAGTGTGTTCTTGTAAGTTTTTTTTGTTTGCTACATTTCTCATGTGTCATTTTTGACTGACAAGCGCCTGCTAAGGAATTTATAATAAAGAAGCGAGCGGGAATTGACACTATTGCCGCTTTAAAGCGACAATTATGTCATCATCGGAAATGGCGTACTTTGCGTTGAGAATTGAGAGTGCAAAAGCATACTATTGAGTCGAATGGAGAAAAAAAATATTACGTATTCCGAAACAGTTGAAGTCAACAAACGATGACACACCCGCACGAGCATGGTTTGACAGCTTTTTAAAATGCCGCAAATTATGCCAAAACGCCGAATCTGTAAGCAAAGCTAGAGCAGCTTTAAGCCAAGATAAGCGCTGATCGAATGTTTAATGTACACGAGGCAGCATTTAGACTGTGTTCAAGCAGTGGGAAAGTATTAGGGCAGGCCAAAAACACAGAAGACTTTTATAAAATGGTTACTTCCAAAAACGAACACAAATGAACAGTTATGGCGACTTTCTGCGCAAATGGAACATACGTTCCTCCCATAATTATTTATCCATGTTAACGGAAACCAAAAATTATTGCAGAATCAGTTCCTGAAAATTGAGCGTAAATCTGACACGGGTTGGATGAATTCTGACGTATTCTATAAATATATAGGAAACCACCTCGTTCCATATTAGAAATCGGAAAATGGAAAACGTCCCATTATTTATTTTGTTGATGGTTTGAAAGCCCATTTGACTATTGCAGTTAGTCAGTTATGTCAGGACATGGCATTATTTGAATTTCTCTATTTCTCAACACAACACATATTACTCAGCCGGCGGATGTAGCTGTCTTCAAACCGCTAAAATCTGGTTGGACTTCTTCTGTGCGTACTTGGAAATTTGATCTTTCCAAAAGAGGTAACTAGAGCAACTTTTGCAATGATTCTTGAGACAGATTTTGAAAAATATGCTATCCCAGTGAAAATTCAAAATGTATTAAAAATAGGGGATTACATCCGTTTGACAAAAATAACATTGACTATTCCAAATGTATACCAATTAGAACACCTAGCTCAGTTCTCGGAGCAGCACTTTTAAATTAAACCAACTGACTTCCATGTAATAGTCCTTCGAGGTCTAAAAGAAAAATTAAATAAGCAATAATTGGACCCATTTTTAGGCCATTTTTGACACCATTTTGAGTCTGAGAACCTATAAATTGTAGCGGCACTTGAAGAAAGAGTGTGAGACTAATACACAGAAAGAACATACAGAATCAGAAAAGCTCGAAGAGACAGAACAGTATCAAGGAGCAATACAAAATTAAAATATAGAATCAGAAAAGAATCATGATGTACCATCTACATCTAAAGTATGTGACTCTGAACAAAAATATATAGGTATAAACCCAGACCACAAAGACACATCATCCAAAATTAATATTTTAAGTGTACTAGTAGTTCCTAGAAACATATCAAACAACTTTGAAAATAGTTCCCTAAAATTAAATGATATATAAAAATACATTCTTTGGAAAATACCGGAAAAAATTGCTGACATATTACCGTGGAAGTACAAGTGTCAATGGTATCTAAGTAAGTAGAGTTGCCGAGTATCTATGGTATCTAGGTGTCTAGGTATAGGTGAACAAGTACAGGTAAAGTTACAAGGATGAGTGAACTTACACTCGACGTAAGAAGCCCTGCAAGACAGACTGATAAGTTTGCGTCTTTACAGGTTAACAAAAAATTAGGTTAAATGATCAAAAGTCCTTATAAAACTTACTTAATTGATGCAAAACGGCTTCGGAAAGTGGCCTAGCTATATGTCTCTCAATAAACACAAGGAATTAACGTAACGCAGGATCTCAATTTTCAAATTGTTCAATCCGACATGGTCGACTTTGATATGACAGTGATTTCCTTAAAAATCTTTCCCTAAAAATCTCACTTTTAATAAGGAAACACTTTTATAAATTTGAAATATAACGTAGCGTCACCTCACGACGCTCGACAGGAAAAGAAAGAGCAAAATGGCCTCGCCCATCATGGCGAAGATCATCTAGCCTAAGCGCGCCCACAGATAATAGAAACGAAAGAATAGGGACATAGTGGCACTACCGTACGCGTTGAGAACGGTCAGTAATGTTCTACGAAAAAGATCAAAATACCACAACACAAATGTGCCGCAACGAATACCCAAGTTGCCAATTAACAAAAGCGAACCTAACAACCTATAGTTACTAACTAACACTACTCCTATAGTTCATCTGATTATGAATCCAATGGTGATTTAAAGTATAAGGATGAAGATCTGGATATTGAACCCGAACCTATGGTTATAGACAGTCAAGCATACGTTATTGTTAAATATGACAAACAATATTATCCCGGTAAGAGATTATAATTTCAAAATATTTTCTATTTATATATTTATATATTTTAGGACAGGTGTTAAAAAAGAATTATGATGAGGCTAACATTAAACATTCCTTTGAAAAATGATGCGTTGTTTTATTATAATGAGGATCCATTAGGATCCATTACATACAAGTCACATTTTTTTTAAATAAAAATATGTAAAATATTGATTTTCCTTTCATTCTTGATAAGAGGTTGTGTCAACGATAGTGTGATTGTAACTTTTGATTGATACCTTTTTGTGATTATCTCCACTCTTTCGTATATATAAATTTTTAAATTGTAAAATGCCTTAAGTATGCCACTACTCCCCCAGTTACTACACTTAAACCATTAATACACTTAAACTATTAATACTTAAATTGTTTATTATCTTAATAAAATTAAGAGAGGAAAATATTTGAGGCATATCATGAGACTTAGGTATATAAGTAAATTACGTGGAAAGCATTTAGCCGGGTTCGCCATATACATACACCTCAAATAAATCTAACACTGTCCCTAAATTATATCCACAGAGACGACATTCTAACTAAGCTTTTATAATAATGAATAGCGTGTAATGTTATAGGGGCTCCGCAGCACCCACTAAATGTTAGAGATAAATATGATTCTGTCAAAATACCGCCGTATATTCGATTTAATATTCACTTGAATTACACCGCTAATTTGGCTCTTTGTAATTATTCATATTTCTTTACTCGTATTGCTGATAAGACAGAATCGCACCTCATCAATTACATCGAATGAAGGGGCTTGATCTCTGAAAAATATTAGAAGCATTTAACGATATATACTTCATTCAGGCTAATTATAAATCTAAAAAGTCAATGATGGATATAATCTAACTGCTCAGATTTTCGTTGCTCTTATCTATACACTTTTTTATATTTTCGTTGACACAACTTCAAATCTTATGACGACACAGGCAACCGCGTTAAGAAAACCATAAGTATTAGTCATTTATGGGGCACGAACGAAAAACATATATCACGTCTTAATCATGGTCAGATTTCTAATACGTGTAGTATAATATATCATTAAAAACTCACTGAAAATATTAAACCTATTAAGTCTGCCGCTGACGCTTTTCTAGATTGGTAATTACAACTTTCACCCTAAATAAATATGTGAGTGATCAGCATTCACGTAACAAAATTATGTTTGTATCCAGTCATTTATAAAACAGCATTGCAAGTAAATATCATCAAAGTTAAGCCGTTTTAACGGTTTATTAAACTTTATTTCGATCAACTTTTAAGCTGCTTAGGGTTGAAAAGGCTGATGTCTCGAGACATCCTTTCTGGGTGAATTAATGCGTCGAAAATGTTCGTTGTTCAGATTCTAATTGAAATTCTTTCAACTTCTCTGAACTTATATATGGTTTTATATAGGGCTATATTTAAGAAATATATCATATATTAGATAGAGAATAAGCTCGATTGTTGGTTATTATTGTGACATGTCAGATTTGTCGGAAATACTTTTGCAAGATGTCATACAAAATTGAAATCCGAAAATCTATCAATAATTTAGTTGGACGAGTGCATAAACGCGAGATTGTTAACATTTTTCGGTAACAAAATATTGGACTATCAACCGTTTACCGTATAATTATGCACAATTAAGGAATGCGAAGAAGGTATACATGAATTTACCTAAAAGTAGACGCCCTCAAGTTTTGGCCCCAAATGAAATAAACAAACTCATTCAAACTGCTCAAGACAGGTTTGGTAGACTGACAGTGTTGGTAGATGACTGTTGGCAGGACTTTGGCTAAAAATGGGTTAAAATATCGAAAGAGAAGGAAGTGTCCCAAATACACCGTCGCCCAGTTAGAATCCCCAGATGCTGTCGAACATTAAGGCGTCAACATTTTATTGGCAACAGTTACTATTCTGGACGACGAGAAATATTTTACATTAGGTATCTCATTCGAAAATCAATGGTAACGACGGTTTTTACAAGTCCAATATTGCAAATTTGCCAGACAACGTAAAGTCAAACCAAGAGGACAAGTGTCCTCTTGGTTTAGTCAAGTTTAGTCTGGTGTGTCTGGTTCTCAAGCAAGAATTTCGAGAGATTACGTCAGGAAAGCGAGAGGCGAAGGTGGAGATGTAAACGTCTATATTCGCAAATGTTTACCAAAATTGATAAATTTCATTAATATCCATCATCAAAATGGTGAAATAATATTTTGGCGCCAATTGGCCTCATGCCACTAAGTCAGAATCACTCAGAACTGGTTAAATGAACATAATGTGAATCATCAGCCATTCTCATTACGTGTCCAGACCAGCTGAGTTGTTCTTTGATTATTTTCTATATTCGATTTTTTGTCTAGTTTATCTCTATATGCGTTATACCTTATTATATATCTTCTTGTTCTCACGCCGTCCATGTCTCCGAACCGTATATCTCGACTAGTACTGACTTCTATCTTAAATATTTATGTTTTCATCTCCTTTGACATTTCCTATTTAGTGAACAATTGATTATTAGGTATGTATTATGTTAAATCATTTTTCTGTTGCCCCCGTCTGATGTCTTTTTATTTATTTCGTCATCTAGTTTTCCGATTTGTTATTATCATGTCAGTTCCACGATTTTTAAGTGCTCTCATTTTCGAGTGCCGACATTTTACTATTTTGCTTGCTTCTTTGCTAGCTTGATTCCTCTAATGACAGCGAGGATAGTAAGAGGATCAGTGTATATTCCTAATCATGCGCCCCTGCCTTTTTTGGTATAGGGCCCTTGCTCCTTGTATTGGATATTCTTCTATTGCTCTCTTTTTAGTATTCTCCCTATGTCTTTCTTGTATACTTTATTTCGGCATTTTCTAGGTCAATATTCCATGTGTACCAGGTGTAGCTCTCTCACTTCTCTGATTTCCTTTCGTGGCATTTGTCTTATTATGAAGCTTGAGTCGTTTCTGTGTCATCTAAAACTATTATATGTATTCGAGTATTTTCAGATTTTTTTAGTCTATCTCGCTAGTATTCTAGTGTATAGTTGTGTAGATTACGAACTGTACTTAGCAACATGTTGCCTCTATAGTTGTTGGTACGCTTTCGGTGCTTCATCTGTATTCTCAACTTTGTACAATATTATTCTCAGCATTTTCGTTATTTGTTTGTTTTCCTAATTTAGTGTAGTGGTCGATAAGGCAATGAACTTCCGATTTTTTGAGCAGTAAGATGGATCTTAATTCGGTTTTGTGCGTTCGATTCGTGAAGCATCTACAAACTTTATGAACTAAATTGATCAATTCATTCTGAAAAAATGCATTTTTGCATATAATAATAGGCATTTTAGAAGTGCATCTCGAAGCTACAATAAATAAAAAATTTAAAACTCGGTAAATATTGATGGAAATGACTTCAGTTTTGCTACTCGGAGTTTTTGGGGTCGCTGAATATGAATATAATGACGGCAATGGTCTCCGAGGTAACTGGTGCCCAGGGTGGACAGTATGAAGGTCGGGGGTTTTTGGTGTCGCTGAACACAAAGTCACTGAGTATCACATAAATTTTACCTGAATTTAAATATATTATTCTTAATTATTTATTTAAATATTATAAGAACAGTGTAGATTCAAAACAAAAAGCCTCAGCTAACCTTTATTTCAGTGAAAATATGATATTAAAAATAAATCCAGTGAATTTTCCACTTAATACCAAGAATAAAATAAATAGCATTAAAATGTTGCGAATTAAACTTACTGAAGTAGAAAGGAATTAATTCCACGCAATGGGTAGCAGATACTGATAAAACCATAGTTGTTACTACTGCATTAAAAATAGCAGAGGATGTTAATTAAAAAAATGGTTGTTGTCACAGATACTGACGTTCTAGTTCTAGTCAGTGCCCTCACTCCAACCAATTCTGATGTCCCCTGTTCTGAGTTCCTCCGTGAAGTCAATGGTCGCACCGCTGTGTCCCCGGCAATGGCGACACAACACGCTACACTGCAGACCCGATTACCTGCAGGTGTATCTGGTGTCGCAGTCCACTTTACATCCAAGTGGAAAGGGGCACCAAACTACCAACGGTTAGTTTCCATCTTCATTCTTCTGGATTTCTTTCCACTCCTAGCCATTGTTGTACCTGTTAATAAAATTGGTTGAGTTGCGGAATACCAACTAAGTTGATTATCCGAATACTAACCACAACATGCAGTAAAGTGGTGATTGTGATAATGCCATATAGCGGCAGAAACACCAAAATATGTGGGCATCGTCATCGGATGGAGAATAAATTTTCATTAAAACAAATTGCTATGAAGTAAAGTGGATCACTCATCTCTCTTTGCTCCACTGCCCCATCTGCATCTACTCTTCAACTGCATCAACTTCTTTGAAGTTGGCGGTTACGTAACTGAATTATTCTTAATCTACAACACACGCTGTTCGAGTATTCTTCGTTAAAAAATAATAAAACGAGAGAGACGACAAAAAGAAGTCCATTATATGTGACTGTTGAAATATCCGACTAACGTTGTTGTAAGCTGCTGTATGAAAGAGAAAGAGAGGGCACGATTTCGTACATCATAACTCTAGCGAAAATAATATCGATCAAATAATCGATTTATTTTGACTAGCGCCGGATGCCGTACCCGCAGTAGCCTTGCACTGTTTCAAAACTGACAGAGTTTGGTTATATTTCAGTAGAATTCACTTTTTCTCTATTTTCAGTGCACTTATGGGCACCCGCACTAAGCTGCAATTTTTCCAACGAAAAACCTCCAATTGCATAAACCACGCTCAGTCTCCTATCTCTAGTCTTATGATTTTAACAGTCGAATTGCAGGTTATGTATTATGTTTACGTTTCTCATCGAGGACCGAAAAACTTTGTATACATCTAGACAAGTTGTTGACTAGTGCAATACGGATTTGATTTGTTGATTTGATTCTTATGGTTTATATCTATGAGGTAACCGTCAACTTAACAAAGATGTAAAGAGTATACAAAATAATCGAAGTAGTGTGCCTTTCACTTCATCCTTGTGGTTGTAGAACGCAGTGGATATATGAGTGTATGCTAGTGGACCACTTTACCCCAAGATGGTCTACTTTATCTCATGTTACAATAGTTCATTTTTACTGAAAACTAATGTCTCAGACTTTACATAAAGAATATTTTGCTTGAGCTATCTTCGCTGATGTGTTAACGTCAAACATCACATCAGTTGGCATCTTTTTGGCTGCTCGACGACGTTGCTCGTAGATTTTGGTGGATTTCCTCGCCGTACACAACAGTCACACCTAACCTAAACCTCTAAAAAGTGTTAGAAGTAATTTCATATTTGTATGGCGCGTAATTCGAACTCGCAAGACTCTCGTCTGCTGGCATTCAAGCGGCCGTATCTCCGACACTATAAATTGCACGGGAAAATATATCAGTGGAAAGCTTATTTTATGCCCTACAACATTTGCTTCGCTCATTTTTACTATATCTTCGACCTAAAATCGTCCACGTCGCATACAAAAATAAAATGTTGATATTTTTTTACTTCCCGCGGTTTTTCGGTTTCCTGTATCATCAGAAATTGAGATATATCCACTGTTGAGGGTTTAAATTATAAATTTAAATATAGCTGATTCATTCTAGTTTCATTTGGTACCATTCCGAAGGATGTAAGCCAATCGTTCTTACGCTACGCTTGTTCCAGTAGGTTGGAACGCTTCTCCAGGATTCCAGGACTTCCAGACCCTCGAATTCAAGGAAGCTGACACGGGACTGGGGCCTTTTGATATGTTGTTATATCAGACACATCAAGTAGAACACAAATGCAAATTTCCAGCTTTATAATAATTAGAGCGATATTTTAACCGGGTTAGAGCGATATTAAAACTAAAACTCCTGGGCTAGTTATGGCTTTATTCGGATATCTTTTTATAATTCCTAGACTTATAATCTAGACATCAAACGTTGTCATATTGATAAGAAATTCATGTCTCTGTACTATCAAAAGCCACAATTTACATGATGTTAAAGTAACAAAAAAATATTTATAAGAGTCGTTTACTTCATACTGCTCGCAAGTGTACCTCACTATGACGCCTTACAAATCATTTATATCTGAGGATTGCTGATTACTATGTATTCATAAACTGTAAGAGTTTTCATGAATTTATTAACTACTAAATAATGAATACTCTAGCAAAGCGTTCAAAATAAATAATGAATATTGTCAAATCAAAGTAGGTACCTATTCTATTATTTTACCTGATTATAGGTATATTAAATATAACCTTCTAACAGTCGTATATTAATGTAAAAAGGGGGAGAATAATAATATACATAGACAAATTTGTATTAATATCGATAAAGTAACCATAAAATAGTTTTGACCCCGACGTGATTTGAACACGCAACCTTCTGATCTGGAGTCAGACGCGCTACCGTTGCGCCACGGAGTCATTGAATTCAAATTTGCTTAGATAGTTATCCTCCATCTCCAATATATCTTATCTCGATAAATCTGAAAGATATATTAATACTCCTATATATTTATAGATAGATACATTAAGTAGATACACTAAGTGACAAGTAATTTGGCGTTCAGCCCATCAAAGAAATTGCTGGAAACACTATGAATGAAGACTAATTATTGAAAAATTAAAATGTGCATTGCTTTAAGTAAATAAATCGTACCTACATTCTGAAGTATTCGCGGGTTAAGTCTTAGACATCTAGCGGCGTTTGTAAGTATCCAATTTTTTCCGGATCTGACGTCAGAAGTATTGCTGATGGCGCACATCGTTATGCTAAGTTTCATCATAGAAGTGGATAGACAGAGAGTACCACATTAGTTTGAACCGACAAATTTCGACACGGCGCGGCCGCCATATTTACTCCATAAAACTCCAATACTCCATCATTAACGCAATAATACCTTATAGAAATAGGCTCAGATAAATAGTGTTTTGAAACAATGGCTCAAAGAGAACTAGATTTTCAAATGGCCAATACTGTAGAGTAATTTAAGCTTTGTCGCGAGTATGCGATGGAGTCAAAATAACTGACGGCCGCAACTATCAGGTACTGTCTCTATCCACCGCGCTGCTATACAATATAGTCACTGTATCTAACTGTAAGTAGACAGCTAAGTCATCTAGCGGCGTTTGTGAGTACCTACTTCATTTTTCCCGGTTCTGACGTCAGGCGTTTGGTTAATTCCCGAATCCAAATTATTTCGAGAACGAATTAGAGTAGATAAATAATTCACATAAATCCCAAATTTTGTATAGAGCATGGTTCAAAAATTTTACGGGTTTCGTCGCTACATTAACAGAATACTTGTCTGGCTGCATACTTTGTTTTTTAACTTAAATACCCAAATCTAGGAAGATTATACTATAGAATGTTTTACATTTTATCATTTTTCTCTAGTTTGCCATTTTAGTATCCAACTCTGACCAGGCTTATTTTGTTTTCTGTGATCCTGCTTAAGCGCTGAACTTAGTTGTTTAGCAAAGTTCGCTCAGCTTTCTCGATTAAATAATTTTAATTAGAAGGTGAGTTGAGAACTTTCTAGTGAAGGCACGGTTTAATAATGATATAATGGTAAGCAAACAGATTTAGATTTCAGAGAAACACGGGAAGGATTTTTCTGCCCACACATTTTCTCCTTGGCGTTGACATTTGATGCTATATTATACACTGTGCTAATAATTTAATCCTGTGTGGAAAGTAGCCCATATTTAACTGACATAATACTGGATTCCAGGCGTAAATGTAGAACGTCACATAGTCATTAGGTACTTATTTCTTGGTTCTGCTTACACCAATCTACAATGTTCATTAGGCGATACATATCTTTTATTTTCTTTATCTGTATTTTATCAGCGTGAGATGACACCATGAGAAATAGTTTAAAGAGAATTGTTGAATATGCTTTACTTAGCCCGTTGGTTGCAATATTTTGAAGTAATAGCTATCTATTAATATACGCCATGTTATATTCTTCTTTGAAGAATGTCTTCAAGATATTGTTTTTAGCCTCTAAAAGTTGTTTTATATGTCTGCTATGTTCATGTCCAATTTCGTATTTATTATTTATAATAGATTTTGGTATTATTCCAAAGTTGTTATATATAGCAGATGAAAAACAAAAACCGATGTAGGTACGTCATCAATTGTAAAACATGTGAATAGCATACATTGTTGCTAAGTCTGTCAGACTGTAGTAAGTGTTAAAGAAATTGCGTTTGTATTTTGAGGTTATGCTGTACTAAATAAATTATTGGTAATTTGAATTATTTATATAAGGTATTACTTATTTATGACCAATGATGGTTCAAGTGACTGAAATAAATTTGCTAGTAAATTATTAGGGTATGCCAGTAATAAAAATAAAATGATTGAATGAATGCCATTTATTATGTGAAATTGGTTGTCAAAACCTTTTAATAAAAGCATTATTATGTAGCTTACTGTGTTAGTAATTTTTTTTAACCACGCCAGATGTAGAGATATAGTATAGATTCCAAAGGAATAAAAGGTGAAAAAAAATATAATCGAGGTCAATATTGATAGATTGTAAAAGTTTAATATAGTTTAATGCAAAATAGGTATAACTTATTATTTTATATTAATGTTAATTTCCCCAATAGCAAACTTTAATAATTTTTAATAACAAAAGAGTTATATACATTAAAGATATTTCAAAAAAAGGCTTTGGTCGACGACGTAATTGATATTTTTTTAGTTAACAAGATACGGTGATATGGAGCATTATCCATAACGATTAAAGAATGCTGGGTCAATTGTAAAAGGAAAATAAATCGCTGCAGAAATAAAAAAGTTATTTATGATTTAAAAATGTACTCCTTTATGTTGAGCCACAGTATACATTTCTTAAAAGATATTTAGAAAAACTGTATAAATATTTCTTTTATATTAATAGTAAAAATCAATACGCTGATAAATTAATACGCCAATCACCACCCAAAATAATTTTACAATACTCCAAAGGAAAGGAGTATCTTTTCAAGACAAGAAAGAGATAAATGTTTGTTATTTAGTTATGTACTTGTAATTTTCTATATCAGTTTTTATAACCAACATAAATTATGTTAAAAGTAAGTTTATTAATTTAAAGTAGGTATTTCAAATCTCTTTTCTTTTGCTGGATATATTCCATGTTATGTACAGAAACTTAATACAGAATTCGTGGTAATTTTGATTATGAATGGAATATTATATTTCTAGTTAATAATCAAAGATAATTAAATACATTAACGTCTTACCTCCTACGTTGTGAGACATGCCCAGAATACCAATTCCATTCCCTAAGGCATAGAGGGGTTTTACTAAAGGTCCCAAAATCACCACAGTAATCCCCTGATATTCGTTATATGACATTAGTACAACTCCTAAAGGTAGGCCGAAAACAATAACATCCACATTACGGTTAACACCTGAAAACAAATTAAATATAGAATACGCCAAGAAAAATCTCATCTGTAGCGACCTAGGTATATACGAGTATTTATAACATCATACTTTACTTGGGTAATTAAATCTACGTAACTATAGATATGATAAATTGCAGTTTATCTAACACATTATACATTAAAAAATCTATATTCTATACTGATAATTATAATTCTATGCTTTCTATAAGTACTAATAAATAAATGTGTGAAAGTGTATACGGAACTTATAGAAAAAAACAATTTTTTTATTTTTTGTCTGTCTGTTTGTTCCGGCTAATCTCTGCAACTGCTAGAGCGATTTTAATGAGACGTTCACTGACAGATAACTGATGTTATTGGGAGTAACTTAGGCTATTTTCATTTTAGATAAATAATTAGGGTTTCGCGCAATAACATAAAATTCATGAAATTGTGAACAAAATGAGATCTCCGAGACGGCTGGACCAATTATGACGGGACTTTCACTGGCAGATAGCTGATTATGGATAGCTGGTTATTAGGAGTAACTTAGGCTGCTTTTATTTTAGAAAAACAATTAAGATTCCGCGAAAAAAGTTTAAAATCCATGAAATTCTAAACAAAATCACTCGAGTATTTTTACGTACTTCGAGTAGTAATCTTTGATCTCCGAGTAATAAAGTAGTAGTATCCAGAAGAGCGCGCCCCTCGAAAATCCACTGCAAGGTACCATGACATGGGATTGCACTGGAAGTATATTGATCATTAAATTTGAGTATTATATATAGTCCATTATAGATTATAGATTACAGATAGTCCATTAGCCTATTTAAGAAGTAAAACAAGTGTTAGGCTATATTTGACTATTTTTTGTGTAGCTGCATTATATGGGGATTTAATAAGCGGAAGGAAAAATAGATGAAAGAAATTATAACCAAATTAAATTTTCAGGATCGATTCAGGATCGAAGGGTAGTTAAAAACACATTGACAGAAAACATTAAGAGATAGCTTGATCGCAAATTGGGAGCTATAAAAAGAGAGATGTATTTTCAGGAATCGGACAAATTTTTCAATCTAGTTGCACGTCTCATGGTTGTCTCTGGTCTCATAGAAGTGGATAGACAGAGTACCGGATTCGTTTGAACCGACAAATTTCGTCACGGCGCGGCGGCCATATATACTCCATAAAACTCCAATACTACATAATTAACGCAATAATAGCTTACAGAAATAGGCTCAGATAAATAGTATTTTGAAACAATGGCTCAAAGAGATTTTCAAATGGCCAATACTGTATATAGAGTAATTTAAGCTTTGCCGCGAGTATGCGATGGAGGCAAAATAACTGACTGCCGCAACTATGCGGTACTGTCTCTATTCTCTATCCACCGCGCTGCTAATATACTATATACAATATAGTCACTATACTAAGTCTTTTAACATTGGAAATGTTTATGTTTGGACAAGAGTATATGAGGACCAAGTTAGAAGTTTTCGTTCAAGGCCAAAAGACAGCGGTGTCGCGATTGAGTGACGCAATACTACATGTATCGGCCTTCTAGCGGGCGTGAGGAGTATTGGGGAGTGGGGAGTATTCAGTGCAGCTATATTGGGAGAGGTGGCGCATTGCTAGTAGTGATGGGAATAATCGGGATATTTTCATAATCATAATTTTCATAAATTTAATAATTCGAGTGTAAACGAATGTCCAACGATAATTAAAATAAAAGAACAAGTGTCGGCTACAAACGTATATTATTCTAAACTAACTAACAAAACCTCTACATATTATTCCTTTCATAGGGCCGTTGAGTATTTATAGATAGTCCATTAGCCTATTTAAGAAGTAAAACAAGTGTTAGGCTATATTTGACTATTTTTTGTGTAGCTACATTATATTGGGATTTAATAAGCGGAAGGAAAAATAGATGAAAGAAATTATAACCAAATTAAATTTTCAGGATCGATTGTTTAGGGGAGGAACATTAAATATCTAAAGAGTTTCCACCACCCAGGAGTGTGCTACACTCCATTTTCACCCCCAATAGTGACACAGCGCTGTTTTTTTACCAATACATCTTAAACGCCTTATACTACGATAAATTTGTAAATAAAATATATAAAATGTTCCTTATAAAATATTCAATAAAAAATGTCAAATGAGTTGTAAACGAATTTCGCTTTCGAGTTATTAACGCGTGAAATGAAAGGGTAGTTAAAAATACGCATATAGCTAAAAAAGCAGATTTAATATTAGTGGTTTTATTTCTTTTATTTATTTTTTTTACATGAACAATTACGATCTTTACACCAAATTTCACTAGTTTCCACACCACCTACTAAGTGGTAGAGTTCCGGCGCGTTTTTTCAAGTGGTCTCCCCTGTAAACTTTTTCCACTAAAAGTTTCAGTATTATTCAATATTGATTTCGTCGTAATTTTCCGAATTAAAACAGCCTTGCCTGTGTTAGTTTGTACACATAATTGAGCATATTAAACCAACTTTGACACATCCGCATCGCATAAAAAGTTAACGCATCCGCATAAAAAGTATTACTTAGAAGCAAGTATAATTAATAATAATAATAATAATAATAGGTACCTAGGTACTATTCCTTCATATAACCGCAAATTGAAAATTGCTCGCTGACTATGCCGGTGATACCACAGTTTAAATTGAACTGACGTCATAATAGATTTGTACTATAGTCCAAAAAGATCATTTTTTTTAAATTGCCGGTCAAGATGATTTTTTTAGGATCGATGGAGGGGTGTCACCTGAGTATCCAACCAAAAATTCACACTCCACACCCCTTGTACACCCTACCCTGCAATAGGGGTTGTTTCTTTTTTTAATTTTCTTTTTCCAGCTTGTATATATCATAAAATTATCTACAACTTATAACACCTCTTCTTTTAATTTAGTTTACCTGAATGGCCTCTCATCCAGAAGGAGATGTATACTGTTGGATTTTTATTTTGCCTATCGGCTGCTCAGATTTTTCCGGAGGTCGTGGATAAGTGAAGTAGATGGTTAGTCAGAGGCTCAGAGGCTCTTATAGCACCTTCTAAAAATCACAGCTTGACAATTATTGACTTGATCTATCTCTACTTAATTTATATTTAAAAAATAAATATTTGGACGCCTGGTCAGCATTACTAGAGGGGTACGGTAGGTTAACATTTACAATGAAGTGAATAGTAAACCTTGGTAAAATTGAAAATTTGAAATATTACGTAAGACCTGGTAATTCCCGTAGGCAAAAAAATATACAAGGTATACCTTTCCTGGCAGACTATACCTTTCCTGGATTTCCTAAGATCCTAGGATGCAGCTACGGCTCGGATGTCCAGCGGAACTGGGACGTACCCTCTAAGGGCGATGTGTATCCCAATATGATTGAAGTTAACAGGAACGGGAGGAGATATCTTCCAGTCTGGCGTTCCGGAATTCAGGCACTGATGGTTGCTCAGCTTAGTCACCAGAGGAATTGGTTCTGGTCATCGCATCAAATTATAGAAAAAAGAAATTACCAGTATCAGGTTTATCTTTACACTACATTTTGAAGAAAAAATATGTATAAATTTCCGCTTAAGCAAGTTATCAAGAGCAGAATTTGAGCAACAATATGTATACATACATATATACACACATGATCTCATAGTTCTGGGTTCGTCGCGTATGCTTTAAAGTTAGAAGGGAAAATCTTGATATTGATACATTTGGAATTATCTTACCTCATGTACTCTCATATTGGCGATGTTAATCATGTAATGGCTGACATAAGATGCGCATAATTACTTTGCAGTATAATACTGAATTTCGTTGGTCGAGAGATTAATGCAAAAGACATCGGAACAAAAATATATCTATTTAACAGTTAACAAAATAATTTACGTAAACAATAAATATTTGCAGCAAACAAATTACAATTTGGACCACTGAACCAGATGCCGCACGAATAGTAAACCTATATGAATTGAACAAGAATTAATCACTAGGGTTAAGTAGACCTGCATCTAATAAATCAAGTTTGATTAACTCTTTAGTTACTAAACTATTTAATTTTAACCCCGAATGGACTGTATAAAAACTTACCAGAAACTGAAGAATTTTGGGCTAAAATTGCCCCTCTAACCGTCGTTGAGGTGTGGGGTTAAGTTATAACTTACCGGGGGAAGAAATATCTCGACCTATGCGATCTACTTTACCCCTTACATAATTTCAGGAGGCTATTCCTGTCGACATATGTTCCTCCAGCGACATCTGTTTGCAAAATATAAACTAAACATTTTACACGACATGGACAAATAATAACAAGATTTTAGGTGTTCCTTATGGGGTGCCTGTTATCTACACATATGAAGAGAAACCCAGCAGAAAAACTCTTCTTAGGCTTAAATCCTCAATTCTCCAAAACAATACAATTATGATATTTCTGAGATACTCTTCTTGTATTAATTAGTTATCTGCTCCTACGTTTTAGAAAGTATTATTCTAATATTATCTTCGGGGTAGGTTCGGCGTTTGACTCTAATATAGTTTTGTAGCTAATGAATAATGAATATGTAAAACGATAAATTAAGTGACACTTCAAGCTGCCAAATGACTCAAGGAATAGTAATTTATGATTTTACTGTTGAAGAGTCCCTGATTTTATGAGACTTACCGCCGGGGTACGTAATTAACCCTACAGAAGGGACAATGAGATCTTAGACATTTTACTTTTTTGTCAGTTCGGCGTCACACATGTGTTTACGTTTTGAAATTTAGCTGTGATATGGTACTTAAAGAGAAATCACAAGACAGGATAAATTACCCAATTAATGTGGACCTTCTTTTTGACAATAAACAAAGGACAAATGAATTTTTGGGTCGATATCATACTTCCCGAAAAATTATAGGCCTGAACTTTACCATTTTGTTACAGTACAGAATTCAGTAACTGGTCGAGCACGAAAATGCATTAACGGAAATGGTAGGCATTTTAAACACCTTTTAAAATAAAATGTATTAAAAATAAAAAATATTAGTGACTAGTTGTTTGTTGCTTTGTTACAACATGGTGTTCTCATAAAATTGATAGATAAAATGCATTAACGGAAATGGTAGGCATTTTAAACACCTTTTAAAATAAAATGTATTAAAAATAAAAAATATTAGTGACTAGTTGTTTGTTGCTTTGTTAATTTAAGTTGACGTCATTAAAAATCTAAGTAAAATCGCATATACTTGATTTCTACATGATTTCTATGATTTTAATCAATAATATTCATATTAGATTATGGTATTATTAGAAAGCCTATTAAATAGGCTTTCAAATTATGCATTCACATACAGGGTGTTCCATTTGAAAAAAATAGTTTTAGCCATTTAAAAATAGTAAAATCTGGTGGTTGATTCTGAACTATGCAAATTTTTGTAGATACTTGCATACTGAATTTTTTTAATGAATGTATGATTTTTTATTGGTATAGTATATCGATTACCTATACAGTATAGTATATCGATATCGATATTATATAGTAGTATAGTATATCGATTCTTAACTGATTTTGCTTGAAAATCGAATAACCTGACAAGGTCGCATCTGACGTGGTACAAAAACGAAATAACCTTGTAAATCCCTCATAAGCCCATTTAAAAATGTACCCGAAATCGTGACCTCGAATATATAGTACACCCTGTAGACACAAAAATAATTTAAACTGTGGCTCATTATAGACAAAACTACTTCTCAGAATGTTTTGCCTTAATCTCTATTAGTCTCGTAGCTAAGGTCCGAGCGGAGATAGGTGGGCCTCCCTATATAAAGGATATACTGATTTTGAGGAAAATAATTTTTTGAGGTTCCTCAGTATACAGTTGTAAGGTTAAAATATAATCAGTAACATGCTTCCAAAAAAAGTCACCTCGTAATAAAGAAATGATTTCTTAAATCCTTGAAAACCACATACTGATATTTATTTTCCTTATCATTATATCTGGCTAGATAAATTCAATGCCTTTTAGTTTGTGATTATAGTAAATAAAACAACTATATATATATATATATATATTCAATTGTTTTTATTTGCATACTTCTTACTGTTGTTGCTAAGTTGCGGCAACAATATTTTTTGTACATTTAATCCAGGCTGTTCAATTGTTACAGTAAAAATAATTCCAAATATTACGGCCAATATTGCAACTACGATACATCGTATTACCTAGAAAATTAATAAACAAATTAACAACATGGTGTTCTCATAAAATTGAAAGATAATAATTTAAGTACATTTAAACATTTATATTTAAACAAAATTTAGCATGGCCAGGAAAAATATATCAAAAATTTAGAAAGGATTACCTATTACCTCAGCCAATGATTAAGTGACACCTTATTTGAAAGGTTCTCTTTCAAGCCATATTTTGAGATCATTTGTGATATATATATGATTTGTTGCGTGATTTGATCCAAAAATTAATGTAAATTATTTCTTTTGAAAGGAGTTGTGGAGACCGATTAGAGAAGGTTATTCCTACAGGCAGGAATAAGACGGACGGCAAGCGGAGGGAGCTGGGCTTTTGACAGTTAATAGACAGATTAGTAAATGTAATTTGTTACTGTTGTTACTGTATTAAATAGATATTGGTTTTGAAGCAAGTGTGTGCATTTGATTGTTCCTTGGGTACCACAGGAGTCACTGGAGTAAAATGATAATCCACACTTAATTACAGTTTCATTGTTAAACTCAAAAACTTCCAATAACAGAGACCTTCCAGGGACATTCTATTTACAGAATAAAAAAGTCGAATTACCATGGACATTAAGAAAATAATGTTGTACGGGCTTCTCGTAAAAAAACCTATCGGCGAAATTGAAATTCGATCGATTATTCGGGTTATTGTGTAGAAAGTGAAAATCAATAATCATAGAGCTCGTGGAAAATTGAACAAGAAATAAACTGCAAATAACGTGATTCGAGGTAATTGCTCACATTCAGGGGAATCAGGGAAATCTGAGGAATCAAGAGCTACACTGATCAGGTGCAATTACTCCAAAACAACGTTGTTTGCAATTTTTTCTTCCATTTTCCAAGGACCATTCATTTCTTTACGTAATTAGTAATTGGTTAGATAGCAGTTGCATAAGTTCTCTTGCACAGCGACTGTTCCAGTTTCAAACATCAAAGACAGATACGAAGCTGCTAACAAGGAATTGGTTCTATTTTTCTTTTCAATTGGTTACTGTTTTCTTGACTTTACATTATTCGTTTTTGAGTATTGCACTGATGAGGGGCAATTACAACGTTTCTTGCAGTCGCATTGTCCATTGTCTCTATGTGGATAGATGGTCACTTTCTCTCTTACACTAGAAATACTCTTCTGCAGCAACTGTCCCGAAGCGACATGTTCGAAGCTGTAAATAGGGAATATGATCTATGTGTATGTCTTTCCAACTTGTTGAGGAGCAATAAACCCAAAACAACGTTGTTATATGAGTTTGTAGTTGCTACATTGTTCCAGCTTCCTTGGACTATGCCGATAAATTTTCTCCTGCGCCTTCACGCAATGTCCCATTAGCAACACTTATTACAATTACCTCAGGAAAATTGAATTGAATTTGGACCAAACCCGGAAAAAATTCGTAACAAGATTCAGCAAAAAATGTAAAAAGTCAATTTATATATTGAATGCATTTACAGCCGATCCCTTCACCAGGCGTAGACTAGTTTTGACCTGATTGACTCTCATCAGAACACCGTTGGTAAAAAAAAAGGATGAATCACCAAAACAAGAGCTACCACATAGGATTTACAGTTGCAATTCAACACAGGAAGAAGTATTAGCTCTCTTGTAGTTATTACCTGTATATTCATTCAGTATGCTAGTATATCTCGCCTACATTAAGGCAAAATATAGTACAAATTTTGTGTAATTCGATAAATTAACAAGGTTATGTTTTCAACATGACAGATTTGTAATAGTGGAAAGGTATTTTAGTTATTACCAATTTCCAAAATAAACCATATTTGAATAGTATTGCCAATAATATTTGTTGCCCATTGTTGCATATTACCAATTTCCAAAATAAACCATATTTGAATAGTATTGCCAATAATATTTGTTGCCCATTGTTGCATATTATAGTTTAAAAATAGAAAAAAAAACGTTTTTTTGCAAATCTTTCATTTTTACAACTCTAACTTTGTTAATATTTACCCTATTGTAAAAAACATATTATATAATATACCGCACTAAAAGTTAGCTCTTTATGTCAACATTTTGCCACTACAGTTTTTGATAGTTGTCCGTGTGAGATAAAAAAGACTGATAATCACCAGTCATGGCTCAGTCCAGTCTTAACTAAGTCACCACTGGAGATGCCGTATCTCTTTTTTTATACCCCGACTCCCTTTAATCTATTTGCCTCTATGCTGTTTTCCTCCAAGTAGTGTTATGTGGTCCACCTCCACATAACTTTACCTCACTGTGCCTTATTTTCGTTCATTATACGATATTTTGTATATTTATTTTCGTCCATTGTGCTTTCCTATTAGGTTCCTTCTTTTCATTCCGTTTATCTTTGTTTTGGTTCGCCGGTTTTCTTTATCATGTAGGTGTACCTTATCCCAGCTCTGTCTTGAGAGACCTCTGGCGATAAACCCCTAAAAGTGTTCCCACCCCCTCGAAAACGCATTTTTACATACATTGTATAAAAAAAGTGAATACTTCTTTACCGATTCGTTGAGAGAGTGAGAGAGGGGAGGGAGAGAGAGAGAGGTACTGTACATATTGGCTTTATAGTAACTGAAGTGTGACACATATGTTCGTGATTCTAAATGGTGTAGATTTCTCGAGAATATAGCATCAATCGTTGTTCCTGATTTAGTTGTGGCAATGTTCCGGTCGTTATTCATATCTAAACCGAATTTCTCACGAAGAAAGTGAAGGAGTGGCAAGGACGCATCCTCCGCAAAAAGATCATCATCCATTTAGATCAGATTCGAAAGCCCAATCCAGATATATCCAGCAGGATATGCATAAGTAATATTGTATTCTGGTTAATTTCAATTCTGTCACAATCGTTTATAAATTATATCAAAATTGTTTTCCACTTTGGAAGACTTGTGGGGGATCGTTGCCCAACTCAAAGCTGCATTCGATATCTCTGTTCCTCTCTCTTCTTCATATCTGTCATATGTTTTATCTCACTTGCGAGATAAAAATGTTATAAAATGTGTCGTGACGCGACCTTGAAAAATCACTCTCATGCGGCTAAGGGAGTATTCAATTCAATAATAGATAAATAAGTACAATAAAGAATAGTATAATAGAGAAAATGACAATAGTAAAGAAGTTAGCAATAGGCACACTTCATTTGAAAGATCCGAAGGATATAATATATTATAATGCCTTGACAAAATATGTAGTGTTCTGATTTCAAAAACAGTTTCCAATATTTGCACGATTATTACCGTGATGCCAATTTTTAACTTACAGCAATTTTAACTCTCTGAAATATGAATGCCAGTACTAAAACGGTTTCTAAACTTTGGAAAATTTTTGGAACATATTAAAACCAAAATTGAAAATACAAATGAACGGCAACTATTTAAAATATAAATATCCTATGATTATTTACCAATTTCATTATTCCAAACTCCAACATTGTTCTCTCTCCAGTATATGAGAAACCCAATATTATTAACCAATGGAACATGTAAATACAAAATGTAAACTTGCTCAGAAATTCTGCTGGTTTCCATTCGCATATTCGCTTAATAATACCTAAAAAATAAAAAAAGTACAATTTGTTCTTTTAACGTGGTCTACGTTAATATTCGGTTTAATGCGTACTACGAAAAAGTTTTAGAATTTGAATTTCGAACAACTGGTTTAATTGACAATACTTTGTTAATTGCAGATATTTATTAACGCATGCAGGGTGTCCCGTAATAACGTGAAAAAAATTTAACTGTAGGTCCCTGTTGAAAATTAAGATGGGTTCCTCGAATATATTTTTTCAAAATAACCCTTTCCCGTCCAGCTACACCCCTTGAAGGGATGTATAAAAAAAGATTTATCACATCTCGAAAATTTGGCACATTTCAAAAGGCATCTAACGAAATCATTTCATCCACCTAGCATTGCACCCATTTGTGTACATAAATGGGTGCAATGAACTACCTTTCTTGAAATTTGTAACTATATTTGTCGGCTATTTTATTCAATTAAAAATAACTAAACATTATGCTGCAATTAGAAACTATTTTTTCTTAAATAAATTTCGTAAAATCGTCTATTTTTGAGAAAAATATTAAATTACATCTGCTCAAGTGACCAATCAAAGTGATGAACACGATTATATTAGTGCAAAATAGTAAAAGTCTGTTGTCGCATTATAATTTGATAATATTACGTTGTTTTTTACCTTTGAAATAATAAGATGATCATTCCTTACTACTTAATACTTAATACGATAGTGCTTTCGTTTAATATGCAAACTAATGGAATGCGGTGCATAGTGGTGTGCGCAATTATCCTAATGTCTTTCTTTTATTTTAAATTGTTATTGGCTAAATTGAGCACTAAGTTGTACACGCAGCAAATGTTTTTCAATATATTTTAAATACATTCAAAACTAAATCATTTTTTTGATTAAAGTTTTGCACATATATGAATATGACATTATAAGACATCTTTTGAAGTCACTTCACCTTGGTCGCGCATGATGATACGCCACTGAGCAGTAAAGCCTGCACTAAAGCCATAAATCGCCGGCTTGTTCAGGCTTCTAAGTGAGCGAGAAGGGAAATGGGATTTATATGAGTTGAAGAGGGATAGCGACCGATACGGTAAGCCGCGAACTGCAGATCCTAGTTCTATTCACCAGAAATTGTAGCGGTATACAATTTTACACTAAATATCCTTATTCCTTATTCACAGTTTTCTAACTGGGTTTTAAAATTAATAGATTTAGTAATGAGGAATATGCAGACATACATTTAATTTATGGTGAATCTAAAGGAAATGCTTCAGCGGCAAAAGAACGATATCGTCGCAAGTTCCCTACTCGTAATTTGTCACATGTTCGTACTTTTTCTAATATTCACTTGAGGTTAAGAGAAAGGGGCAATGGATGCAATCAAATATTACATTATTTTGGTGGACATCCCGAATGTAGTATTTATTATACAGGCTCTTCAATTCCACATAACAAGAACATCAGTATGGAGGATTTTGAAAACGCAAGGACTTTACCGGTATCATTTCAGATAATACAAGAGCTGCTCACACGTTACTTTCCAGTAAGACTAGATTTTCATAGACTTCTACTTAGGAAGCCGTTGCCGACGCCCATTTAAAGGGGTGTAGCTGGACAGGAAAGGATTATTTTGAAAAAAATTATACGAAGAACCCGTCTTAATTTTCGACAGGGAACTTACAGTTGAATTTTATGCACGTTATTAGGTGACACCCTATATAGAATCAAGGATTTTAAAGAGAGAGGCATATAACTTTTGAAAATTATTATACATACTATCAAAGACTCGAAGCCCTAGCTCAAGTTGTAGCAAAAAATGTCTCGACGGGGAGTGTATTTAAAAAAATGTAATTTAAGTGTGATGATTAGTAGTAGAACAAAGTTATCAAAGATATAATTAATATATTGCCGTCATACCTCCTATGTTGTGAGACATTCCCAGAATACCAATTCCGATTCCTAAGGCATAGAGGGGTTTTACTAAAGGTCCCAAAACCGCCGCAGTAATTCCCTGATATTCCTTGTATGACATTAGTACAGCCCCAAATGGTAGACCGAGAAATAATAACACCCACACTGAGGTTAACACCTGCAAAGAAATTAAATACGTTCCTCTATATACCTAAATATTTTATCTGATATTACCTACTATATATTAGCTACTATAAATCAAAATCAGCGCCCTTCATATATATCGTAGGTAATTTATATAGTAGATAATATCATTACCTGCTATATATACTAATATATAGAGGGCGCTGATTTTGGATTTTTTTCTGTTTCTTTCCTCATAACCATTGAACCACGTATCCAATTTAGGTCAAAATTGGAACAGAAATACTATTTATGTTCTCATATAAGCTTCTGTTGAATCCCCTACACATCTTAGAGGGGCATTTTTAGATGATGTCCCCTTACTTTTTTTAAAATGTTTACAAAAAACTTAATTTTCATGAAACAAGAGCACATGTGTATCAAGTATTTCATTTTGTAATATCTCTGTCACTCGTGCTTTGTCGATATATTGCTTCGTTTTTGAGATATTTAATAAAATTCGTGGCAGTGTAGCTCGCAAAGTAACGCATTTTTTGTATTAATTACTAAAATTAGTCTCATTGTACCATTTTTATTCAGAAGAAATATCAAGAAACATAAGCATTAATATTTAACAAACAATTTCAAAAAATACCGAAAGGATAGCAAATATACAAAAATTTAACAAAACGGCAAATGACAAATCATAAACGTTAAATGATTAATGAATGTTTTTTTTAAATACAGCATCCCTATTCCGAAAAGCGACGATGTACAGTCGCCATCTCCCAAAAGTGCACGACTTTCTGTTGCCACAGTAATTTTTCTCATTTTTCGTTAATGTAAATCGGGTTTTGTTCTAAAATTGTTCAGTGACGTGCAATAAGAAAATTGATAATTTGTTTATTGGGCAAAAGTTTGGAAAAGAAAAATATTTAAAAAAATAGCTATAATATTTTATAGCAGAACCGTTAGCTGCTAAGATACTTTCCAATCGCCTTGGCATCGACATAATTAATAACCTCATATCGTAACTATCCACAAGTTCTTCCCAAGCATCTTCACCTACTTCCCAAAGCTAATTAGCGTTTTGAGGTCTGAAACGTTGTTTATAAATATGTTTAGTTTCGTAACCCCAAAAGTTTTCGATAGGAGTCAAGTCTGGACTTTTGCGGGCCAAGGTAAAAGATTAATATCATTGTGACCCATCCAATCTCTTACTATTCATGCGGTATGAACTGGGCAATTATCCTATTAACAAAAATTGTAAATAAGTCCTAAAAGATGTATCATTAAAAAATTGTTCACCCGCTGAAAGATAAAATTCCCAGGAAAAAGTTGCGTTACTGATGGTAACATCACATTTTCTAAAATATTTAAGTAATTTAGTGCTAATTAAAATCTGTTATCAATTTTCCAACAAATTCCGGGCCTTTGAACACTTATCCATGCCCAAACGTTTATTGAAAAGCGCCCACTGATATTGATGGACCTCGTATAATTTTCCCGGAACCTAGTATTTACGGATCTATAAACACGGAGCCGTCTACTGTGACAACATTAAAATGTTTTTTCATCAGAAAAAACCACATTATTCCAAAATTCAATGTTATTATCTATCAAGTTATTTGCAACCATCCTTCTTTGCTTGTCACGAATTTTATTAAATATCTCAAAAACGGAGCAAAATGTCGATATAGCGCAAGTGACAGAAAAGTTGCTTCTGTGTTTTTGGTTTGAAAACCAACTACATCTTTCTCGAAATAAGTAGCCGAAATATATACTCATTTTTCCCCACCAAGTTCGATACAAATTTATCTTGAATTAATTTCGCATAAGAACAATTTTACTATATTTCATATGATCTTTAATAGCGCGCGCCAATATTCTTGGCTAAAGATGTGACCTCGATAGGTCACCAGCTATAAATCTCCACTCTATACCAGAAACATCGTACAATATCATGTTCACCTCTATAATAGAATCCTGTTAATGTAAATTTAGTAGGTATTAAAATACGACGCCACTCTCTGAATGATAGTAACCGTCCATCGAATGTGCTATAACTGCATATAGCAGTAAAATCTTCAAGCCACATATTTGGTACCGATGAGAATGAATATAAGACGATATACGCATTATATGTGCTCTTTTTAAAAGATAATGACAACAAACTCGCCTGCCTATTTAATATTAATATTATTATTATATTATTTCTTTCAAAACTTGAATCTACCAATACAGGGGGCACGAAATTGAAAATTCACTAAGAATTGGTATGTGAATATTTGAAAGTTCTATTTCTATGTGCCAATATAGTAACGGATAAGCCATTTAAAGCTCTTTCTATTGAATGCTTGACAATATCGTAAAAGTCTAGTTGTATGAAACATATTCAACAAAAGGATTCTTTAAAACGGGATCATATGCTGACCATAGTCAAATATTACCGGGACTTTTGTATCTAAGTTTTTTTTGTTACTTTAATAGTTTTCGGGGACATGTGGGGACATCTTATTTGGAATACGCTGTACATCCTAAAGCATATTTTTTTCTTAAAACTGTAGTGGTAGTTATAAACTTGATTCGTTGCTTATGTGGCAAATTGTTTATTATTATTTCATATAAGTGGTTCATACGCCCCGATAAGTAATAGTTTCTTCCTGGCATAAAGGCGGATCAGCCAAATAGATAATATTTTTTATTTTAAAAGAATTATCATAAACCATATATTTTTTAATAAATTTTACCGCCATTATTTGTATTTTTTTAAAACCATTCGTTCCTCAACAGTTTTTCGTCTCTCCTGCAAAATTTTGCTTTTGGGGCATACGCCCCTATGGCGTGAGAACCTCGACCTACACCCATCCGTTTAATGGATGAAAAGTATTTTATATATATTCTAATATGTTGTAAAATATATCGCGAGTTGGTTGGCTAAAAAATTCCTGGCGAGACTATGATTAATTCAAAATTCAAAAATTCCGAGCGTTATTTTGGATTATTATTAGCATTATTATTATTCACTAGTATATATTGCTATCCCTCTCAATTGCACGTACAAATAGTATGCGCACTCTCTTTCATCCGATGGACGAGCAGCGCGAAGCTACAATGCTGCGTCCTCTTCTATCACAACGAATAGTTTTCTGGGACATCTTTGTCGTACATTTTCAATCGCACCAATATTTCACTTATTAAAGCTCGTCAACCGGAATTCAAACCAGACAACCCTCTATGATCGTGTTGGCAATGAAATTACCATTATTTTCATACACGATTTATTTATTAAACAGATGAGCATAAATTACTAGTATCGACTTACCTGTTTATACCTGCCAACCCAATAGTTACGCCAGGAAAAAATAGGCAACCTAACGTTTCCATATTCTATAGGCTTCATACTTTCGATTAGTATAACATTTGTTTCTTTATCAAATGAGTCATAACTATTTTAAAAATGTTAAATTTTTTTTTTATTTTTAATTAATTATAGTCTTCTCAGGAATTTTTTAGCTAACCCACTTGCAATATATTTTATAACATAGCGTAACGAGCGCTAGCGAGTTCCGCAAAAGGATGGTAGTTACACAAAATAATGTTTCCCAACGTGTTTCATACAAGATTTTTTCTAATTTCTAATTTAACCAATTTTATATTTTTTGAGAAGAAAACTGAATTTTGTCACTTTCATACTTGTCAGGTCTAAATAACCTACTATGAAATGAAATTTTCAAAACCAGTTGCGTAATATTTTACTTTCCGTGACTGGTTGTGAAAAGTAAGACGTTTCCTAACGTCAAAGGATTTTGAAAAGTGTCACTTTGCATGGCAAAATTAGAAAAAATACTTTCCATCTATTAAACGGATGGGTGAAGGTCGTCCTTAATTCGTATCCTCTATTTATGAAATCTTCTACTATTTATGAATCATTTAACATTTCACATTATATATTATGAAATAATATTTGTGCAGCGTCTTCAGTGAACGCACGGGAAAAAATGCCGTTCTCAAAAACTGCTAAAAACATTAGAATAAAATTCTGCTATAGCTACTATATACTAAAGGGTCCGCCAATAAGCGCGCTCGATCTTTAAAATGAAATAAAGCAAGTTGTGTGAGAGGTATAAATGAAATTTATTTTTTGTTTGAAAGAGTATTCGAAGGCATTATGTATGGAAAATAATATCGGTCAAATGTCCACCTCGGCTTCGCTGGGTGGCGCGCATACGAGAAGTCCAATTTTCAATGACTCTGGCGCACAAATCGGGCTGTATTTCATCGATGGCGTGGCGTATGTTGACTTTGAGGGCATCAGTGTTTTGTGGTT